>CM077034.1:167138584-167428526 GCA_039090855.1 Macrothele yani
ACGATCGTAAAACATTCGCCTTCTTTGGGCATTTTGAGGGGGATTGTTTTTGTTTCCTGCCACAGATGTTGTTTTTTGTGTGTTTTTTTTTGCAAAAGATTCTGCATGTGCAGTGTAAACTATAATATAATCTCAACACTGAACACAGCACACTAGTAAGAGTTGGAATCAGTAAATAAATATGCTGCTCTAAAGATGTTTTCAGCCAGCCGCATTCCCATCTCAGCGGATTTTTGCGCCACTCCACGGTTAAAGGTGGCAGTGTGTAGAAGTCTTTATTAGAATGTCAAGAGCACGTTCAAATGGAGCGTCGGGTATTTTTTCGTGTGTGCGTTCCTGTGCTTTTTCGGTATATTTGTTAATGCTGTAGTTAAATTCACGCATCCATGCCCAATCGCGAAACGGAAGCTTTGCGGGAACATTTCGACAAATATTAAATTCTCATGTTGTATGTTCTTGGTTGCCAACGTAAGTAGGAAAACACTTGAGCCCCAGCCAAGAGCCGCACAGGAGCGGGTAAAATTTCTTAATAAAATGTTTTTCTGTATTTTCTCTCTATCTCTCTCTTTTTTTTGTGTGTGGATATCATTTGCGTTATTGCACTCGATACCTCAGCTGGTGCCGGGTTCATATCAACCTATATAGGTCAAACAGTAGTATTTCTGATTTAATTTCATTTTTCATTTTTATTTCATTTTAGTTGTTACAGACATGGTATTACATAATAATAAATATATAACACAAATGATATATTTTTGTAACAACAGGGAATGAGGACTGAAAAGGCCTGATAGGCCTGCCTCTTCTCCTACAGCATCAAAATTTTCATGAAAATTAAAAAAATGCAAAAGAAACAAAAACAAGTCAAGTCCACATAATATCAAACACAGCTAGGGTGGTACTATCAATTAATAAAGGTAATAAATACTTTATCAGCTTTTGGTCAGAAAGAAATTCCTGAGTTTTCCTTGAAATATATTAATATTAGGTTAGGGGATATAATATCGAGTAGGAAATGTATTCCAATAATGCAGGAGCAATATAATTCAATAAATGGGCCTAAAATCGTTTCCTGTTAGTGGAAACATGGCGAGTAGTGTTGTTTTTTGTCTCGTGGTGGAATAATCATGACTGTGAGTACTTATTGTAATTAAATCTTGGTAGTAACGAATTTTAATTCTCAAAAACATTAGTTTTCCTTTACTATAGATATGCAATTGCTAAACAGTTAGTATATTAAAATCGTTTTGGACTGTGTCTAGCCTAAAAGACTGTATTTAAAAATGGAGTATTTTGTAGTTTAAATTGTAATAGTCTTATATGAATCTATTTTGTAACGACTTAAGTTTTTTTTCATATTGTATAAAGTAGTCGATCCGCAAACAGATATACAATAGATTAGATGAGATTGTATTAAAGTGAAGTATAATAAAATTATTAATTTTGGAGTGAAATTGGCCACTGCACTACTAATAAGACCCCTATATTTCTTAAGATCTTATTAGAAAGGTAGTCACATGTGCATTCGATTTTAAATCGTGCCGAATAATGATACCAATGTAGTTATGACTTTGAACCACTTCTATAGATGATCCCAAGTAAATTAATATTCTGAAATTAAGGAGGTGGGGGTTGATGTACTTGAAAAAAATCATTACTTTTGTTTTGTTAATATTAATAGCCAGGATCATTTTAGTTAACCAATTAGTGATAGATGTAAAACGGACTTGTAGTTGTCGCACCATATGTCTCCAACATTATTCCCATGTATTAATTTGGTTGAATTATCTGCATATTTAATGATATCTGAATTGTGTAAACAGATACAGAAGTCAAATCAATATAAATATTAAATAATAATGGAATGGCAAGTACCGAGCCCTGAGGGGACCCCTGAAATGACTGATTGTAAGTTAGATCTGGTATGTTCAATTTCTGTATATTGCTGGCGACTCAGTGAGATAGTTTAAAAATAGATTATGTAATGTACTCCCGAATACCAATTGCGTAGCAATTTTGATAATAATAGGTTATGATTTAAAGTATCAAATGCTTTTGATAAATCAATGAAAAGTCCCAATGTAAATTTATTGTTAATATAATTAGATTGAATTTTATCTTTTAAGTGTAAAAGGACTATTTCTATTGAGGAATTTGGTAAAAAGTCAAATTAATTTTTGTGCAAAATTTTGTACTTTTCAATATAGGCAAATAATCTAACAAATAGTAATTTTTCAAAAATTTTAGCGAATATGGATAATTTAACTATTGGTCGATAATTACTAGTATCTGCCAGAGAACCCTTTTTCAAGACAAGGGTAATTTTTGCAATGTTTAACGAATCTGGGAAAATACCTGTAGCTAGAATGGAATTAAAAATATATAAAAGGGGTATAACAATGTAAAAAGTTATAGTTTTTAAAATTTGGGGAACAATATCCTCTGGACCTGGTCCTGTATTTATGTTAATATTCTGCAGTTGGTAGATTAATTCGGTTCTAGTAACTTCCAAAGTATGCATTGAATTTATAGTTCATGAGTTGGAGTAATCAGGTAATTGTTTATCATTTAGCTTAGGAAGTTGTTGTATTATACGTTGTGGTGACACAATAAAATGATTATTAAATTCATTAGCAATTTCATTTTGTCAGTAATTTTGATGTTACTGCGAGTGAGGTGAGTGTTCCTACCGCCTAAATATATGTTTAAGTGCTTCCAGGTTACTTTAGGATTACTTTTAGAAAAAATATGAAAATAATAATCTCTTTTTAATTTTCGAATGTAGAAATTGAGATTATTTCTTAATTTTTTAAAAACATTATAATGAATTTGTGACCTTGATTTTAAGAATTTTGTGAACAGTTTATTTATTTTTTTTATTTATCTGATTAAGACAGTGCCTTTTTAGCCAAGGTTCCGTCTCTTTTTTGGATTTAGACGTGGTTCTTTTAATTGGAAAAGCCTTATTGTACAATCTCTTCAAAGTTATTTCAAATAAATTATAAGCCACATCAGGATTAAGAATTTGCATTATTTCATCCCAGTTCGTATCGTGTACTATTTTTTGCGAATAGATTCAAATTATTCTCATTAATAATTCTAGTGAAAGTATTTGTTGGTCTAGAGACTTGTACAACACTATATGTGTAAATTAAGAAAATTGGTAGATGATCACTGAAATGAAAATTAAGAATACCCGATAAAATCGAGTCCGAAAGTATGTTTGTTATACATAGATCCAAAATTGAAGCCGTATAGTGAGTTATACTTTTAGCTGAAAGAATAGTGTTATAAAATCCTGCAGTAGCAATTGCAGAAACGAATTCTCGTGGATATGAAAGGTTTTGTACAGATCAATATTAAAGTTTCCAAGTAACAGTCATTTTTTTTTTTTTTTGAAAATTTATATAATTAAGTATATCAGTAAATTTTTCAATAAATAAAGAAGGGATCACTGTTGGTGGTCGATAGCTTGCCCAGCTATGTATAATTTTTAAGCTGATGACTTCTTGAAAAGCGCAAAAACGTGCTCATTACATGCTTTGGAAATTAAAAACGTTGGAGATGAGGAGGCTACGTTTCGATCGCCACTAAACTTACAAAAGAACTATTGTGTTCGACGTGTGAGCCATCGATTTTGCAATCTCCATTTGTAGAGTCTATTGTGTAGCACTCTTAGCGAGATTAAAGTTGCTGACAATAATTTAGTTCCTGATAACTCTAGACGTTAATACCATCCCTTTCAGAAGCATGTGACTTCACTGAGCAGATGAATTTGTTTGCTTTTCATCTTACCGGTGAATTCAACAGAATGCTTCGTTGCCATTGAAAACAGAATTCATTAATGCACAACTTACCTTAACTGACACTTTGTCTCATATCCGTTCCGATCTCGCCAACAAATCAATTTCATTAAAAGCTTTTCCTATTCATTCATTTTAAAGGAGAACGCTACACACACTACGTAACAGTTCCCTCAATAGCACCAATCAGATGACAGAATTATTCTCTCTGTTAAATCTCTTGGAATTAATATCAAACCTAGTGCTCCCCGAACCTTGTTCATCGGGTATTCGTCTTAAGAGGAAGTAGGACCTAATATACGCACGTAAGTGCCAAAATATTACGCAATCACTAAGATATTAAACGTACTCAGTTTTGTATTCATCTCAAAAGAAAAATAATAGCAGCTCTTCAAATTCTCTTTTCGCGTCATTTTCTTTCCTTTGCAGAATAAGAATTTGAGTAAAAGGTTGATGCTGCTTGAAAACACTGACGAAATATTTTTTAGACAATGTATTGAAAATTAGTATAAAAGGATTACAAATCTTCAGGTAAGCAGCTGATTTTAAAAAGTTGAGATCAAGAGAAATTGGGAAAACTTTTTTTTCAACCTACAAACTAAATACTATCTTACTGCATTCTGCAGTACCAAAGATGTTTTGTGATAATATTATCAAACTTTATACACATTACAGTAGTAATGGGCTCCAAAGATATGATGTTCAAGCTCATAAATGACGCCCTTGCGTAAGTTTTATCGGAGATGTCAGCAGACTAAGTCAAATATTCTGCTTTAAATTAAACGCATATGGATTTCGTACAAGAAATTTAAAAACAAATTTTATATTATTGAAAAGGAATGCAATTTATTTATTTTTCTTTATTAGAACGAAACATGTCCTAACAAGTTTTGCACTTAAAGGAAAAGGTATTGCATTTAACTTTATTTACATCGCAAGAGTGTTCTGTCGGCACGTTTCATTTCTCGAAATTAGGCATTTGCGAAAACATATATCTCAACTTGTGATGATCAATCAAAGTGGAAAATAGTCGCTCATGTCTTCATTTATGTGGCAAATATATTTACCGTTTTCTATTTATACCAATCATTGCGTATAAAGAAAAGAACATCATTCATGTCCATTTAAACTGAAGTACGAATTTATGCACGGAAGTACTATTTTATTAATACACGTATTCTTCGGAAAGACGAAAGTAATCATGTCTTGTGATAGCGCTCTAATGAAACCAGGTGAGAACTCAGTACAAACAACAATAAATCAAACTCTTCCTAACAGAAATGCCGCAGTTTCAACAAATCGAGAAAGACATATCGTTGCATATAATTTCAAATTCATGAATTTTATGAACATATGTTTAATACTGGTTTGGAATCAACATTTTTGGTTTCAGGATTTAGACTAAAATTCTACCCAGCTCCACAAACCCAAAAAACCAGAAGTTCAAATAACAGAAACCAAAAGGACTGTTATTATGTGAGGAAAGAAATCTATTTCAGCTAAGCTCAACTTTGCTATATAAATGAAGAACATGACGAAAAACTAACTTTGAAATTTCAATGCAAATGAAGTCGACATGTTTCGTAAACTTTCAATAATTTCAGATATTACAAGAGTAAAGCTACGGAACGCTTAAATTTACCTCTCTTTTAAAGGTCATGTGCAACACATTTAAGCTAGTGATTTGTACCACACTTTTACGCTACTTAGAAATGAAGCACACACAAAATCGCTAATGTGAAACAGAGACTCAATATAAATTACAAAAGCTGCTATTCGTTATAGGCTACAGGGGTAGAAAATAAAACGCCTACTTTGTAGTATCAAATCCGTCAAAATGGCTTTCCCATTGGACATTGAATTTCGCTAAATGGGAAGAACCTTTATGTCAACTGTCAAGATCATTAAGAATTCACAGCGGATTTCTTTTCCCCGATCTTCAAAAAGTCATCATCACTAGACGGTTTACATAATACAATGATCTGCGCGACAACGAACGTGTTTGAAATCCCATTGAATACGTTTTGGTAAGCGGAAGTGTCCAATTGTGGAACAGATTTTAATAAAAAGTAAGGGTTCCTCAGACGATCATATTAAAGAACTCATGGTCATGGTAGCTTAAGGTCCACATCTTCTGGTAGTGAACAAGGGAGATATATCTGTAAAGCAAGCAGGAAATCCAGCGAAAATTTGTTGGTTTAATCAGTCACTTGATCAGTAAACAACGTTCGTTTTTCCAGTAAATATAGCAGCAGTATGGTAATGTAAGCCACGGAAAAAAACAGCACTACCGCAAATACGTTACGTTAAAAACATTATTGAAGAATTATAACTCTGCAGAAACTTGCTGTGTTGTTCTGTAGGCATACTTTTCAGAGACTTATTTAAATATGTGACGACTATTCGCAGCAGCAGCGTTAAAAATTGATGTGGCTAAATGTTTTGATTATTCTGATAAACAGAGTCCGAAAAAGATACTTGTTTGCAGTAGAACACCGAAAGGAATCTTTACCGAGCTCCAGAAAAACTTTTTGCGTTTATTTGCCTTTGCTCTTTTATTCATGTAGGCTCGATATTCATCCCTTTCAACACGCTGCGATAAAATTAACATTAAAAATGTTTCATCCGCCGGAATTCATAATTGGAGGATTTCTGCATCCAATCCTGAGAGCTTTGGAAAACACAGGCATAAGCATAATTGATTTGAATACCAACTACAGAAAAAGCTGCGGTCAAAATATATTTACCAGAGTATGTCAATATTTGCATTACATTTTTGTTATATACTCCTGTAGTATCAGCTTTTATTTTCTCAAAAACAGAGCTTCACGAGCAGCTTTCCTATCAATTTTTGCCATTTTTATTTTTCTCATGTGCCTCTTGGGTTTCATTGAGACTTAGACTCACTGCCTATAAAAGAACAATTGACGATCTTCATTTGCTGAAGAAACGCACGTTATATTTATCAGGTTACAGCTGTCTTTCTCAATCTCGATGGATAAGATTTGCTACACATTTAGTGTATGTTTCCTCATATGTCACTGCTACAGGAGTTTTATTGCAAATAACAATCTTCGAAGCAAAAGCTTCAGTAGAATTAGAAGATTTTACATTTGGCATAGAAACAGGAATTGGCCTTAAATATGTATTCACGTTTTTGTTTATCAACTCGGATTATTACATCAACTGTGTATTGAGCGCCTACATATTGTTACTGATATCTGCTTTGTGCGAAGAAACTATCAAAATCATTAACGTTTTGGAAACACACATAAAATCAGAACAAGCAAACACGTTTTCAACCAGCAATTACTTTAATATATTACAGATTTATAAATCTCTGCAGCAACATATCCGGAGCCTGAATTCAGTGACACAGTTACCAGTGTTTTTTGCCCTCTGTTCACAAATAGCGACAATTTTCTCTTATGTAACTGTCATGAAAAGTGTTTCCAGAAATGAAATATCGTCAACTTGGATGTCGTACAGTACCTGTGTGACGATATCTGGTATCATAGTTGTTTTGTCACTGATTTGCTTTGCTAGTCGCCTTCACGAGCGAAACCTCAGCTTAATGAAGAGCATTATGATGATGAATGATGGATCATTCGATACAAAGAATTTGAAGGAAGAGTTTGTTGTTCTCATGGGTTTAGTTTGTTCAGAAGATGCTGGGCTGACCTTCTTAAGGATGTTTCCAATTACCAGAAATATGTTACTCACATTAGTTGGTTTGTTTGTGACTTACACGGTGCTTCTTCTTGAATTGGCATGAAACAAATAACTCTCCGAATATCTGCGCCATAGATAAGTTGCTGTAAGATATCCTAACTAATGTGTTTATAATTAGCAAAATTAAAGAACAGCTAGCTCAAAGTAGCATTTTAAAAATTGCTTTCAGTTGTCGTAAAGATGAACTGTACGAGGACTTTAGTTATTGCGCTCATCAAAATTTTGTTCGTGAGTGTTCAAATTTCATGCAAATGCATTATTTTTCACTGCTGCAATCGATTACATTTCTTAAAGACTTGGAGGCAAGAAACAATTGCAATATTTAATGAGATTTCAAAGGAGTAAATTCTTTCATTGCTAAAAATGATTCAACGACAATTGAAAATCAAACGATTTAACAGAGAGAATTTTGTGAGAATAATGGATCTACATCAGAGTCTTTCAATCTATTTTTCCTGACTAACCGTACCACTTCTGATGTTCTAATTATCTTAATACCGCCAATACCTAAAATTCCGAAGGCTATCAGAAAAAAATACTTTTTTAAAGACTGAACCGTATTGTGTAAAATATTATATTCGTGCTAATGACTAAGTAATTTGCACATATTGTATTCTTAAAATGTGATTAGAATGAAAATGACAAAAATATTGTTAATGGGATACTACAGCTTGCATCATCGAAACCAATTTTCGAATTAGGCTGAGATTTGCTCACATTTAGCCTTAGTTCGGTGTCCACATGCATCTGTCACGGATTTTGTTTTTCACAAAAACAAGCGCAGGAAATCCTTGCTCACAGGAATATGGCGTGGAACACAAAAATAAATTGATGGCCCTCTCTTCGAGCACGGATTAAGCATACTGTGTTTTTATCTAAATATCAGAAAGAGGAATTTTTGAAAAGATGTTTTTCTGTGAAGTATCACATGAAAGTTCAATGAACTATTCGTCTTCTCCATTTTCAACTCTGCTGGGAAAGCACCTTAATCAGAAAATGGATATCTTATGCAGTCGTAAGAGTGAAATTTTTTCGAACAAGAAAGCATTCAAGCCGAATCGAGTTTTAGGAGGGGTTTCTTACGCTCCTCAGCAGATCAGAATCCACGTGAAAGAAATTTCTTCCCAAGCCTACGAAGTATAATTATTTACAAAGAAACCTCGAAGCAGTGACAAGAAAGGCACGTCACCTTTTTCAGAAAATCGATCCACAAATCGAAGCTTGAGTTTCATGATGTTCACTTTGTCTTGAACAAGAAAGGGAGTAATGTTGTTTCCTTGCCAGCTTCTGTTCACAAAATCTATCCCAAGTACACATTTGTCTTTGAAATCAGAAACAAATGTCTGCATTTCATGTCGCAGTTCAAGAACCCTGAATAACGCGATTTCCATTGAAAGCCGCTTCTGTATGGCAAAGAAACTTTTTGTGGTCACTCCCTATTTCATAACATAATATTGAAAATAATCTCGTCCCAAGACTTTGGGATTTTTTTTAAATGTATCATTATAACTAATTCATCGAGAAGTTTTTATTCTCACTGCCAAATTTTTGGCTTCTAGATGTTCTCCATGTATGCTGCAGTGAGTGAAGTGGGCTTGGAAAGCAAGGGATGCACACGCCATTGTGTTTTCCAGTCATAGAACATGTTCCGTCGTTTAACACTCGCAAAATGCTATCCCAACCCATATTATTAGTACTTATGAAAGCATCAGTTATCAAAAAACGTCTGCAAAAGTTGTCCTACCAGTCAGTGGTGTATAGAAGAAAAAATAGCTCGAACGGTCTCTCCATCTTCAAATCTAACAAAACACATAAACTGAGGAAAAGTTGCTACATCAGCCGACTCATTAAACTGGGGAGTCAAATACTTACTATGCTTCAGTTTTCCCATCACGGGTTCCTTCAATAATATTTCAAAGCATTTTACGCAGTGGGTAGTAATCTAACTTCCCTCACTCGAATAAGCAAATACATTTAATACATATGCAGGATTATACTTCCGATTGACGACCTTACATGGTAATACTTCCGGTTGACAACTCTACTATCTAACAGTTAAGCCGAATCTCTTCTGTAACTCGCTGTTGCATTGCTTGCATGGAGCCACGTCTTGAGGTTCCACTAAAATTGTGTGTTCTTGGCATCTTAGTAGGATAACCATTTTTCTATCACAACAAAACTTCAGTAAATTGCACTGAGGAACAGCAGAATGTGACTAACTGACGGAAATAGGAGCTTGCTTAAATACTACGAGAGAAAGATCAATCAATTAATTGAAGGTTCTAGAATTTCGGAGATTCTCATAATTACACAGCTGCCGCAAGCCGGCTGGCGCTTAACCAGTTTGGCGGCAAAGAACATGAAGCCGAAGAGCTAGAGTAGGATTGAAAGTTCAACTTCACGTGACCCTGGCATTGTTTTTTAAAGCAATTTAACAAGATATTCTGGAATACGAAGTCGTGATTATTGTATTTATTCATACTTTATGAAACCGATATTTATCCTAACGGTATTCGCTCCAGTATAATTTTAAAATCTTATCAACCCATCTCTTCTCACACCCACACCTACCACTGGACAACACTTGACGTACCATAGCTTGAAAAACAATGATTTACACAGATGATTCCTTGGGAATATAAAGGCATTTATGTGTTTTATAGGATATAATGGGAAGGAATGTTTATATTACTCATACTAATGTTTGCGTTGGGATAAACGAAGTGTTCAAACTGCCATATATTTATTATTGTTAAAACGGCCAGCTCGTGTCTTTCGATAGAGAACATATGTGCTCATCTTAAATATTCGTCGAATTTACCTTGTTGACTATCGGATCTTAACCACGGTTAACTTTTTCATCGCTGTGCTTGAACATCAAAAACAGAACACATGGTGTTTTTGTATTTATACCTGTGGGTCTCTTGCCTTTGCGTCACATGTGTTTACATCTGAAGACGAATTGGTAGCCAATTCGAAAGATCTCATGTTCATTGTATGTTTTAACATGTTTTTTAACTGGTAAAGTTTTTATCGTCCATAAGACGGCCTTTTGTATAATGGATTAGATTTAGCACGACTTAAGAATAATTATTTTAGTAGTAAAGGCTTATAATTGAAACTGGAAAGATAATCCTTCATTAAGGTCAATTTAATCAAGAACACGAGATAGGACTTTAAAGTAATTGAATTTATAAATACATTTTTGCAAATTAAATATCACAAAATAAGTTAATAGGTTGTTTAAATGAAAGATATTTCTTTTTTAATAACAATTCGAAGGTTTTTTTGTGAATTTAAGAGGGAGGGAAAGTGAAGAACCACTAAGTATGGGAACATCAAGCAAAGAAACTTTTCTTGACACTCTGATTATGCGGAACACACCGGGCTCAGAATTAGAGGTTATCCTAATTAAAAAAGTTCTAGTCATTGAACAACTATTTACAATTTTTAGCGGATGGTATTTATCTCAAATGAAACACTAAAGTTTAATTTATTCCTATTCCAGAAAATTAATGTTTGGTTCTTTAAAAAAAAGAATAAGCTGCAGCGTCTGTGTTTTTTTTGTTAATTTTTGTAGTTTTAGAAAAAAGCTCTTCACATATACGATCCTATTTTTTTGTGTATGGTATGTTCACCGAAGGCCCTTTGACAGCAAATCTTTACGTTAATGAGGTCCTGCAACTTGTTGCCCTACGTTTCCTTAACGCTCACTTCGGTGTGATTTTCCAACAAAACAACGCTGGTCAGAACATTGCTGCTGTCTCGAGGGCTTCCCTTCAAGGCACTGACACTTTGCAATTGCCAGCCACATCGCCAGACCTATTGCCTATTAAAAATGTGTGGGATTATATTGAACGTGCTTTCCACATTCCACCCCTACCGCACAATCTGTAGAAACTTCGTGGGGAGATTCAAGCTGCATGGGAGAGCTTACTGCAGGACACCATTAGGAATCTGTACAATTCCATGCAGAGATGTCTGGCATGCTGTGTGAGAATACATGGCGGCCTGACGCCATATTTTGAGACACTACATATTGGTGTGCAGCTCATTAAATATTGCCATATCAGGCTCAATATTTAATCATTTATTGTTCGAAGGGTGACATAATTCTGAAATCGAATGGGCTTAATTTCAAGTCTCGCCCTCCCAGATAAGAAAAGCTTGCTACTGTCCTATTCTGGACCCTCACACTCTTTGCTTCAATTTGCAGACAGGGGTCTAAGTGGAGCCACCAATATATATATTAACCCCTTATTTACTGGTATACGTGTGAAATACACATGTGGAAAAGAAATCACATGGCTTGGTTGGAGAAAGAGTGCCGCATTAAGTTTAGTTACATTGCTTCATGACTATCTGCTATAAAAAAGCTCATGGGATTTAAGACATAATATTTTCAAAAAAAAAAAAAAAAGAAAGGAAAGAAAGGATACGCCAAATTTTTTAATTAAACATTCTGTTCTGCAATGTCCACGCATAGAACATATTAGTTGGAGATTTCATCTTCAGCTTCAGCGGCAACAATGCAATGCGGACAGGAAAAACACTGCGCATATTTGGTTAGGCGGCCTAATATCATGGACTCAAATGACTCGTGCTATTAGCAGCACGTACGAAATTGTACTTTTTTCTGGTTCTTTTAAAGCTCCGCCCACCGTGCTCTGACTTATTAGTGATACATGACGTCGTACACAGTACGGCTAAAGATTCATTCAAGTGTTTGCCGTAATCTTCTTAGAAAAAGTTTCTCCCTTAAAAATTCATATTATTTCTGGCTTAAAGATTCGTACAGTATGAACCACGTAAGGTTTTAAGTTATTTCACCATGCAAACCGTAATAATTGTGAAAATATACATATACTAAATTAATAAATTTTATTTTGTAGTTTATTTACTGAAAGACAATTCCAATTGTCATATTATGAAATACTTTTCTTTCCTTAGTATTTGAAATTTATCGACATGTATATTTTAATCTATTTATCATTTTAATAATTTGATACAAATATTCGAGAGCTACCAATACCACCTCATGATATTATCCTTTCCTTCACTGTTTCGTCATACTACGGAAAAAATCGCCATTTAGTTCTGCAATTAGCTAACACATGAAAGTTACATTTTGTTTCTTTACAAATATATCACAAAATATCTTTGTAAATGGACAATGTGGTGTATGATATTTTAAATAAAAATCAATAATTGAAACTATTTTGTGAAATTAACATATGCATTTTTTCTAACTCATGGGTAAATTAATGCTTTCTTTTGTCGAAGTTCACTTGGGTATTCTTCAGTCGAAGTTCATTTAGGAATTCTCAGTGTGTTCCTGCACTTGATCTATTTGAATTGTGAAACCTGGACAGATTGTAATATATTTAATTTTACATTCTGTCCAGCTTTCACAATTCAAATCTGCTTATGCTCATAATTGAAGGCAGAGAACTCCTCGTCTTAACCATGTACCAACTAAGAAAGCTTCAGGAAGTGTGCAAATATCATACTTTTTTTACGAAGATTCTTCCACTTTGAAGTAGCACGATCTGCAGTGTAATCTTCCCTACAACCTACTCTCTTCTGTAGAGTACTACAGATACAATAAAGTAGTTATAATTTGGAAACGAATCTTCTGGGAAAATAATTACTGACAAAGCATGGATTTGTTGGTACACATGCGCCATATTTTCAGTTTTTCTATGTTGCAACTCCTTCAGAGAACTTGAAAATTACATTGGCTTGGAACTCTAATCGAACCCACATTTCACGATTTTCGTTCGAGCATTCTATTTGTTACACAACCCGAAATTTTGGTTCAATTTCCGCTCCATTGCATACTAATTCTCAAGTTTTCACTAAGACTTGTTACATGGAAACAGTGAATATTCGGCACATTTGTGACAACGATATCATGTGTATTGCCTTCTATGTATTTGTGAAGAACGTATTTCGTCTGGGAGATTCGTTTTCAAATTATATGTATGATTTTCTCTGAAACTCTGGAACATTTACCAACATCCGTTACAGAATGTGAGGAAAGGTCGTGTTGCCTCTACGAGAAAGCACCCGATATCTTCGACTAGCGTAAATTTGAACGGTTCTCAGACTTTTAAGCTACATCTGCTTAACTTCAGTTACTTAGAACTTCCTTATCGTGGGTGGTGCAACGGATAGCAAGCTGAAGTGGGAGATGCGGCTTTGATTTCGACCCCAAGGCAATGCAATATTCAAGTTTTCTGAAGAGTTACTACATGTAAACAGTGAAAATTCGGCAAAATTCTATTTGCAGTCATGCCATGGATTATACCACGGAAAAATTAGAGCAACGCTCTGTGTTGCGCGCAATTTACCAACACTGCTAAATAAGGTAATAAATAGAATGCGAATGAGTAAGTATAATTCTATGCACTGAATTTCAGCACCTTTATTTTTCTCCCGTGCGCAATTCAGCGATTTTTTCTAGTCGAGTGAAGACAGAAATTTTATCTTTATTATCGAAATTGTTTTCATATAATGGCTCAAGAAGATTGCTTAATGCAAATCATACAATTTGGATTCTTCTGCGTTGTATAATTGAAGAATTAAATTATCACACGCGAAGTAAGAGGCCTGGAACCCCAAATTTCTTCATTTTTAATTCATCCTCCGATGTTTGCTGACTGTACATTGAAAAATATTTCCCTTCTATCAAACGAATTGGTTTCTGCTACTGATTGAAATGGTATATTTGTTTTAAATAAGAGAGAAATACAATTTTATTTACTTCAACTTACTGGTGTTAATATTATTAATTACTATGAAGACAAATTTATCTTAAACATTTTTGTGCGCCCTGGAGTACTTTGCATCACAGAGCAGGAGACTCAGAGGTAAATCATTCACAGTGACTCATAACAACAGTTTGGCCCCAAAGATCACAATAGAACAGCTATCCAGTGGGCGACATGGAAATAATATGGCGAACCGTTACCTTCTGCGCTTTTTTTCTGAGTTTACAACATACACATGCACTGACGGAAAATAAAATCCCTGCACCAAAAAGGGGTTGTGTTAGATAAACGACAGTTGGTAGGCGGTGAGAGTACATCTGTAAGATGACGTCTATGCAAATTTCGTGCTCGGCGCATACGTGTGGCGCTGGTAGCGCCCCTCGGAGCATGCAAAGCAGGTTTGCTGTAAATACGCGCTGTAACGTTCGTGAGCGTTAGTTATCGTTGAGATTCGACGTAGTGTGTTGATGTTAGTCAAGAATGCCTTTAAGAAGACGAAGAAGCCATTATCAACAGCTCACGGAGTTTGAACGAGGTTGTGTGATAGGGCTACGAGAAGGTGGATTTTCTTTCCACAATATTGCAGAACGACTTGGCAGGAATGTAGCCACTGTGCATGATTGTTGGCAGCGGTGGTCAAGGGAAGGTACTGCCTCAAGAAGACCGGGTTCCGGCCGGCCACGTGGCACTACGGAGAGGGAAGACCGCCATGTACGGCGTATGGACGTGGCGCATCGTACTGCGTCTGCGGCAGCAATTCAAACTGCAGTTGCCACCACAGTGACATAACGAACTGTTACAAATCGGTTACTCAAAGGACAGGTCCGAGCCAGACGCCCTGTAGTGTGCATTCCACTTATTCCAAACCACTGCCGTTTGCGACGCCAGTGGTGTCAAGCTAGAGCCCATTGGAGGACGGAGTAGAGATCTGTTGTGTTTTCTGGATAAAAGCCGGTTCTGCCTGGGTGCCAGTGATGGCCGTGTGTTGGTTAGAAGGAGGCCAGGTGAGCGCCCACAACCAACCTGTCTGCGGCCGAGACACACTGGACCTAAACCTGGAGTTACGGTCTATGGAGCAATTTCCTATGACAGCAGGAGCACTCTCGTGGTTATCCCACGCAGCCTGACGGCACAGTTGTACGTCGATCTGGTGATTCAACCGGTTGTGCTGCCATTCATGAACATCATTTCAGGGGTGTTTTCTAACAGGATAACGCTCGCCCGCATACCGCTGTTGTAACCCAACATGCTCTACAGAGTGTCGACAAGTTGCCGTGTCCTGCTAGATCACCAGATCCTTCTCCAATCGAGAACGTATGGGACATCATTGGACGACAACTCCAGCGTCACCCCCAACCAGCATTAACCGTACCTGTATTGACCGACCAAGTGCAACAGGCATGGAATTCCATCCCACAAACTGACATCCAGCACCTGTACGACACAATGCATGAACGTTTGCATGCTTGCATTCAACATTCTGGCGGTTACACCGGTTATTAATGTACCAGCATTTCACATTTAAAATGGCTCTTCTCGCGCTTACATTAAGTTGTGAACTTGAAACCTTAATAGATTAAATATGTTACCTATACAAATGTATTGCCGCCGTTTCATTCCTCTATAACTATTTTTTCATGGTGTTGGGAATTTTTTTTCCGTCAGTGTATATACACTGGTGACATAGCTCTGCATGATTTTGTAAATAAATCATACTTAAATATTTCAAGATCTTAAATATGACCCCAATCGGGGATTTCCAAACAATTATTGCAACCCAAGCACCATAATTAATCCATATTGTTCTTCAATATATAAGTAATAAATTTTTCAGATTCTTTAGTGAAAGCTGTTGATCAAGAACTTGAGGTCTAGTAGGTAGTTGAGTTACAGTTTTCTTTTATTATTATTGTACTAGAATATATATATATATATATAAGGTGGTCCAAAAAAAAAGTTTTAAATATTCTTTCTCCACAACTTTTATTTTATGCCATAGTATGTGAATGATAAGTACACCAAAGGGTTTTGCAAAAAAACTATATTTAGGGGTAGCCCAATTTTAACTTTTGGGTACTACATAACTGAAAATGAAAAATTTCGAAAATTGAAAAAAATATGACGTAAGGGATGCCTTCGATGGTGAAGGAAACTATTTCCTATGATTTGCCACCAGTCGAAGAATGAACTGCTTTTGTTCTTCGTCCTTGGTAAGTGACTGGTTGTATTTTTTAATCAAACTGATGCCTCGTTCGGCAGTGTCATTCACAATTCTCATCTTACAGCAACGATCACGAAGTTCAATGAAAACAGGATGATTTCTCCACTGTTGGGGTTGCATTTTCAGAACCGCTTTAGATTTAATTTTTCCTCCAACAAAAAGGACATCGAAGAAGAAGCTAGTCCTTTCAGTTACAAAATTTTCTACATTGAGATCTCTTTCCTCAGATATTGCTACATGTCGCGGAAAATCGGGCAGCTGTGGACGTTTCAGATTCTTGACCATTTTTTCTTTAGTTTTCGTGCGCACTCGATCGTCACAAAAAGCTAAGGCTACCAAGTGGTCAGAAAGAAACCAAAGGTGCCTGGCAAAAGCATTGTAGGCTTTCTCGCCAATTTTTTTTATTAGGCTAAAGTTTTAGGAGACTTAGAAGCTGGATATTATTATATGGAGCTCTAATTCCAAGTGGAGCTTCATTCCAATGCTTTACATAAACCAGGCTTACAAACAAAGCCAAATTTACTGTATTTATTGTCTCTCGAGGTGTTAACTGAAACTGATTTTGAAAGAGGCATATTTGTAGAGCGAAAATGCCTTTAGCCAGCCGTCGAGCATGATGTGTAGGGCCAGGATCTCGAAATGTTTCCGTGCCACTTCCTCCACCAAGAAACAAAAGAGACAAGCGCAGAAGTTCTTGATAATCGTCTTTTAGTTGCTGTTTTTCCAATGCACTTGGTAAATTCTCCAGCACTTCTTGTCGTAATATGTTTATAATAGGAACCTGAAAGAGGTCAATGTCTGCTGCACTATAAGCACTTTGATCAATCGTTGGCCACCCTGTCTGAAAGCAGTTGAAGAGTGCAGTTTCTGGACCTCCAGTAGAACCGAATACACATAAGAAAACAGCTGAAAGCATAATCTCCTTAACATGATGGCGGCATGCATTCCAAACGAGTTCACTGCCTCGGGGTTTTTCAATTGTTGTGCAAGCTCCTGTATGAAACCCAGTATTACTCGCTGTCGTATCAAACACAAGTCCTTTGATTTCAGACTTAACATTCCATTTCTCGATTGATTCAACGTAAGCTTGTGCCTGAGCTTCCCCTGTTCCTCTGTCTATCTTGGGAATTCCCAAAAGCTGTTCTTGGCCTTTTCCAGTAAGAAGTATAGCAATGCGATCAACTGTCCCCTTGGATCCATCAATATCAGGCAAAAGTTTGCCATCCCAATGTAATAGAAAAGGCCCCACCAAAGACGATTTATTTTGTTCAGCTGCTGCGGCTTTCTGTCTTTCTAATCTTCTAGAGCGCCTAATGAAGCTTCGGGAAAAGGTGATTTCAAAATATCGTGTCCAAGCGCCCCTGCAACGGCTCTAGCAACGAATACAGCTCCTCTATCCGGAAGATTGACTCGATCCAGGGCTCCGACGACTTCTGGTAACGTAAATACATTTTTACGTCGTTTGGATGGGAATGGATTAGAAGGTGCGACAGATATGGACGCTACAGGTTGGTATTCGCCTTCGCTTTCGGAGCTATGTGAAGATGATGAAGAAAACTCTGCAGTTTTCCCAGGAAGACATTTGCTATCTCTTTCTTTATATTTCTCTGTCGCCTTTCTATCTTTTTCCTCCTGCTGTCTTTTCCTAATTTCATTTTCTGTTGTTTTTAAGTCAGCACCACTCATACTACATAAAAATAGATCTTCTCTTTGTTTCTGGAGGAAGACCTGGTCTCCGTCATTTTTCATTTGCATTATAGCATTTTTCACGGCAACATCAAACAATTCTTCTAGATCACTTTTGAACATATCCTCACGCACAGTGGTCCTTTTCTCCTTGACGAGTACGGTGCTTCTTCACAGCTAAATATCGTTTATAAAGTTTTGAGAGTTTTCTCACACACGAATCAATCCGCTGTGTAGGAATCCTGGCACGCTTCCAAACAATCACAACTGCTTCACAGGTCAATTTGTAACTCACTGACAAGCTCTTGCCCTCTTCTAAATGGTAAAACTGGACCATCCGGAGCACATCCAATCCACGGGGAAGTCTTGCTGTAGAAAAGTTAGAGATTGGCTTTTCAAGAAGCCAGTTAGTGGGAGCAGATCTCAAACTAGATGTCGACATGGTTGTTTATACCTGAAAAGAAGAGAAATTTGAGCTAGCTACCAAAAAGTAAACTTCTGGGCGACCACTAAACTTCCACGTATCGAGCTAAAATTTGTTTCACACGTTACTACATCATAATGGACAACATTACGCTATATGGAGCCATGATTTGAATACCTTTTTTCCATTGCAAAGGGGACCACCCTATTGCTGCCCCATGTTAATGTAGGAATTGGTGGCAACGTTCTAATTGAGCAACTTTGGTATCCACAGGGCCATAGCTATCTTCACTGCCGACCGTTGAATCTTGGACCCCTAAAGCACCGTATGGAAATTACGTGGGTAACAGTGTTACCTACAAAAAAGAGACGGGATGGTCTGGAAACGGTATACAAATTCGATATTACCTACTACGTCGACAGAAAAACGTCTGCACTCTACTGTACTGCGATGACGTCTTTTGCCCATACTGTGTGTATGATGTACAAGGTATGGACCAAAGATGTTATCGCACTATAATAGAGTGCACTGTTGAGTGTATGTCATCGTACTACATATCGTGACCTTCTTGATAGCATAGGGCGACCTTTCTTAGAGTTCGTTGTGCCACCTTCTGCCATTCCTCCCTGGGATTGTTGTGGCTTGTACCCTGTCCCTGTGACCTTCACTATATAAAATATATTTTTACTTAGGTACACTTGCATTTCTTTGTTGTCTCCCCTTCCTCTGGGGTACTGAGTTACATGCTCAGATATTCTTAGCTTAAAGTGTATTGATCTATTTATTTATGCAACTTAGCAAAAGTGATGTTACGCAAATCACTAAAACGTTCCCGGGTTCTTAACCTTGCACTTGCTTGTACGCTATGTATTCAGAGCTTTTATTTAAGTGTAGTCATTACTTTATAAAACTTTCAGAAATAACTAGCGTTTTTATTAATTGCCCCACTGTTTTACCTGATGTAAGGATAAAACACGTTTTTTGTTAGCCCTGTGTCTATTCAGACAATGTATTAGAGATAGCATTGTTCTTAGCTTTAAAACAAAAAGTGTTAGATTTCTGTATCTCCCTTATTTTGGGAAATAGACCTGGGTGTAGTCCAACTTGTATAACTGTTACGAACGCCCTTTGTAGACAGGCAGCTTCGGGGTTCCAGGGTCGACGGTCGTCAGCGAAAAAGGAGCCGGCTCTGCCCGCAGCCAGACTTTCCTGCATCTCCCAGTGGATTTCAAAGTTGCTAGTAATAGGAAATTACAAAGAAAGGTTCGAAGCAGTGTTCATAAACGTTTCCTTGAACGTCATCACGCATTTTGTAAATAAATAATAGTAATGACAATACGTTGTCTTCTGAAATGCAAGGTACCCCTATGACATGCACTGCAACGTGCATCTCAGTCTGGGTATCAGAAGTCACTGTATCTATTTCTGTCGAATGGCGAGGGGGACGCAGGGATCGCTACTGTGAACTCATAGTAATGAAAAAAAATAAACTATTTAGCAGAAGGAAAGGTCTCAAAAGTCGGTCACATCGTAGTAAAAAAGACACATACCCTCAAATAAGAAGATAGGTTCCGCCTTGTGAAAATCACTCAGCAATTCGTCTCATCCAATGTCGCAAAAATTATCTGCTTTTCATTTTCTTATTAATCGTGCATTTACACACTCGTCCACACACGATCTCCGGGACCAAGAGTTAGCTAGGATTAAACAGTTTGCCTTGACTTTCGGTTACCCTCGTCACATGATTGATCGCTTGATTGTTAAGAAATCAATTGGTCGGCCGCAGACAGCTTTGCTTGCAGATAAATTTGACTACCAATTTGTGGGATCCATTCCATATATACCACCTGTATGTAACATTTAAAAAAACATATGTGATAAGTACAAACTCAAGTTTGGTGTAAGGTCTCGTACTTTATTAAACACTGTTAAAAAGGACAGGGACTGTGTTGATTGTGTTAACCGTCACGGTGTATATTTGGTTCCACTTAAATCTGCTAACCCTGCAGAGCTCAATTTATGTTATGTTGGCTCTACCACTCGTAATTTGGGGCGCCGCATTTAAGAACATCAGTATAATCGCAAGACGCAGTTTTCCCTTAAAAAACGGCGGAACAAATCGGGTGGTAATCGGAAAAGTCCCACCTCAAGAAAACTCCCTCACATTTGAAAACTCCTCAACAGGAAAAGTATCCCCTCAGGAAAACTCCCTCACATTCGAAAACTCCCCCACAGGAAAAGTCCCTCACCTTTTTCAGTCAGTGACCATGCACAAATTGCATTTGACCCAAAATATCGAACGTGTGGTAGAATTCCGGTGTCATCATTCCCATTTCCACGCTGTTTAAAACAAGATGGAACCGAACAACGTGCACCAATATTTGGGGGAAAATTGCGGGGTCTGCATTTCAAACATTTTTCGCTGTTTATAGTAGAAAACTGACTTCCAAGTAGCTGGATGAGGTGCGGAAAATTTCCGGGTTCGTATTTCGACTGTTACCGCACTTTTTAGATGAGAAACGGTCTTGCAATCAACAGGCTAACAGGGTGGGGGAATTCCGGGGACGGCATTTCAAACTTCTACTGTTGTTTGGGGTAAAAATCGGTTTACAAATAGCAGGGTTGGATGAGGGAAATTTCCGGTTTAGTATTTCCATTCTTACCGCGGTTTTTTAATGGAAAACGTGTCGTACAATCAGCAGGCTGACAGGGTGGGGATGAATTCCGGGGTCGGCATTTCAAACTTTTACCGATATTTATAGTAAACAACCGTCTTGCAAGTAGCTGGATGAGGTGGGGAAAATTGCCTGGTTAGTATTTGTGCTCTTACCGCGCTTTTTTTAAATGAAAAACTGTCTTACAATCAGCAGGCTGGAATCTAGGAAAAAAAGTTCGAGGAAATAAAGTCCAAAGAAAAAAGGCCAGGAAAAAAGTCCGTGATGGGAGTTTTGATTGTCATCATGGGCATACTAATAAGCCGATTTGACATACTGTTTGAATGTTGGGGGTGGGGGTGGTGGGACATACTTTCATTATTTACCGAGGGTGGTGGGGTTGCCGGAAAATCGCCACACAGGCAAACTACCACACGTCTTTCAGTAAGGGGCCGGGCACAAAGTGCTATTTCTCCGAGGAGCACTTTGAAAGTGTGGCAGTTTCCCAAGTTTCCTGATTATGAGTGGCAGTTTTCCAAGGCGCCTAACGGCGGGAAGGAGCTCCTTTGTTTGTCTTAATTTTCGCGCCGGATCATACCAGTTTAGAGTGACTGGCCACAAAAGTTCAACTGGAGGGCGGGGTCTATAAAGATCGCCGTACATTTCTTAAAACTATAGTGTTCGACGAAACAACAGAATTACATATGACTCATGCTGTGTTCAGAAAAGAACGATAAGGTGGGATTTTTTAATAAAGCAGCACTTGTGCTTAGGCAATAAATATTTACATAACATGTCAAGTTTGTAATACTTTTCTTTACTTAATTAATTCATAGGGCCTACACCTTGGCCTTTTTAACCGCTTTTAATCAGCTGACTTCATATTTATAACGTTTACGTATCAAATCAAGTCAATAGCATTGCGCTTTTACTTAGGCACCGAATATTAAAGTTATAGGCCCAGGGCCGGGGCCTTCTTAACAGTTTTTTTTCTATGAAGGCCATATTCACAATGTTTACACATCAAATCAAGTTAATAATATTGCGATTTTACTTAGGCACGAAATATTAATTCACAGGTCCTAGGCTTAGGCCCTTTTACCAGTTTTTATTCTATCAATGTCATATTCACAACGTTTACAGAGCAAATCAAGTTAATAATATTGGGCGTTTACTTAGGCACGAAATAATAGTTCATAGGCCCTAGTCCTAGGCCTTTTTATTTGTTTTTCTCCACCGATGTCATATTCACAACATTTACACATCAAATAAAGTTTATAATATTATGCTTTTACTTAGGCAGTAAATATTAATTTACAGGCCTAGGCCTTTTTGACGGTTTTAATCCATCGACTACATATTCATAACGTTTATTTAACAACTCAAGTTAATAGCATTGCGCCTTTACTTAGGCACTAAATATTAATTCATAGGCCCTAGGCTTAGACCTTCTTATTACTTTTTATTATACCGATGCCATATTCATAAAGTTTACGTACCAAGTCCGGTTAGTAGTATTGCGCTTTTACTTAGGCACTAAATATCAACTCATAGGCGCTCGACCTAAGCCTTCAAAACACTTTTAATTCTACCGATATCATATTCATAAAGTTTACATACCATGTCAGGTTAAGAGTATTGTGCTTTTACTTAGGCACTAAATATCAATTCAGAGGCCCTAGGACAATGCCTGGTTAGTAGTTTTTATTCCACAGATGCCATATTCATAACGTTTACATATCAACTCAAGCTAATAATATTCCACTTTTACTTAAGCACTAAATATTGTTTCATAGTCCCTTGGCCTAGGCCTCTTTAACAGTTTTTATTCTAACGATGTCATATTCATAACGTTTATGTATGAACTGAAGTTAATCATATTGCACTTTTACTTAGGCACTAGTTATTAGTTAATGGGTCCTAGGCCTAGTAATTAATATTGAATGCCTAAGTAAAAGCGAATGCTATTAACATGACTTGGTACATAAACTTTATGAATATGACATCGGTAGAATAAAAAGTATTAAAAAGGCCTAGGCCTAGTGCCTATGAATTAATAATTAGTGCCTAAGTAAAACTGCAACGCTATTAACTGAAGTTGATAAATAAGCGTTATGAATATTGATTCGACGGATTAAAAATCGTCAAGAAGACCTAGGCCCTATAAATTAATATTTTAATTCATATTCATAACGTTTACATATCAATATAAAAAAAATATATAATATATAAAAGCGCAATATTATTAACTTTATTTGATGTGTAAACGTTGTAAATATGACATTTGTAGAGTGGAAACTATGAAAAAGGCCTAGGCCTAGGGCTTATGAATTAATATTTCGTGCCTAAGTAAATGCCCAATATTATTAACTTGATTTGCGGTGTAAATGTTGTGAATATGACATTGGTTAAATAAAAGACTTGTAAAAGGGCCTAGGCTAAGGCTCCTGAATTAATATTTCGTGCCTAAGTAAAGGCGCATTATTATTAACGTGATTTGACATGTAAAGGCTGTTAATATTACATTGGTAGAATAAAGCTGTTGAAAAGGCCTAGGCCTAGGGCATATAATTTAATATTTAGTGCCTAAGCAAAAGTGCAATGCAATTGATTTTATTTGATACGTTAACTTTGTGAATATGAAGTCGGCGGATTAAAAGCTGTTAAAAAGGCCAGGGTATAGGCCCTATGAATTAATTAAGTAAAGAAAAGTATTACAAACTTGAATTGTTATGTAAATATTTAGTGCCTAAGCGCAAGTGCAGCGTTATTAAAGAATCCCTCCTTATCGTCCTTTTCTGAATACAACATGAGTCATGTGTAATTCGATGTTTCGTCGAACACTGTAGTTTTAAGAAATGTACGGCAACCTTTATATTCCCCCCCTCCCTCCAGTTGAACTTTTGTGGCCAGTCATCTTAAACTGGCATGAACCGGTGTGAAAATTTAGACAAATAAAAGAGCTATTCCCGTAGTTAGGTGCCTCGGAAAACTGCCACGCATAATTAGGAAACTTGGCAAACTGCCACACATAATTAGAAAACTTGGAAAACTGCCACAGATTCAGTGTTCCTTGGAGGAATAGCACTTTGTGCCCGGCCCCTTAATGAAAGGCGTGTGGCAGTTTACCTGTGTGGCGGTTTTCCGGCAACTCCACCACACTAGGTAAATAATGAAAGTATGTCCCCACCCCCAACATTCAAACAGTATGTCAAATCGACTTATTAGTATGCCCATGATGACAATCAAAATGCCTATCTCGGACTTTTTACTGGCCTTTATTTCCTCGGACTTTTTCTCCTAGACTTTTTTCTTGGACTTTTTTTCCGCGTTTATCAACAGTCTCGGACTTTTTTTCCTCGGGCTTTTTTTCCTAGACTTTTTTTCCTCGGACGTTTTTATCGATCACCTGCAGGCTGACAGGGTGGGGAGAAATTTCAATATCGGCGTTTCGACTTTTTGGGGGCAATTTCCGGTTTCATCTTTTCTATTTTTGTCCACTTTAAAACAGCATTTAGCCGTACAGGTATCACAAATTGTGGGGGATATTTCCGGGCTCGGCATTTCAAGCCTTGGTCGGAGTTTATAGTACTGCGAATAGCCGGATGAGGTAGGAGAAACTTCTGGAATAGTATTTTGACTGTTACCGCGCATTTTAGGGAAAAACGGTCTTCTAAAAATCAGGCTGACAAGATGGGGGAAAATTCCGGGGCCAGCATTTCAAACTTCTACCGTTTTTAGGGTAAAAGTGAGTTTACAAATAACAGGGTTGCGTGGGTGAAATTTCCGGATTAGTATATCCACTCTTACCGTGGTTTTTAATGGAAAACATGTCTTACAGACACCAGGGTGACAGGATGGGAGAAAATTCCGGGATCGGCATTTCAAACTTTTTTCTATGTTTATAGTAAAACGAACATCTTGTAATTAGCAGAATGAAGTGCGGGAAATTTCCGGGTTAGTAATTCCACCCTTACCCCGATTTTGAATGGAAAACTGTCTTACAATAAGCAGGCTGACAGAGCGTGGAAAATTTCCAGGTTAGTATTTCGAATGTTACCGCGGCTTTTAGTGGAAGATTTTCGCGCGCACTTCGGTAGATTCAATAGAACTCTGTGGACAGAAATTTTCCGACAGTATTTTATAAATATGAAAAATTCACAAACGTTTATCTGAGTTTCCTAAAACCTTAGAACGCTGCCCTCGAAATGTGTTATAATTGTGTAGAGATTTTCTTTTGGCAAGGGATGGTGGTGAAGTGGGGGAAGGGGGGTTGCTCAAAGAACATTTGGGTGTGTTGAAACCCGCCGTAGAACGCCCGCAGCATGCGTAGCATCGCGCATATGCAACGCATTGACCACGACATTCTCGCAGAACACCGAGGCTTCAGGCCTTTTCAGTAAAATGCTTGTTAGTTATAATGTTTGATATGTAAACGTTATGAATATGAAGGTGATAAATCAAAAACTGTTAAAAATGCCACGTATATGTTCTACTTGTAAGGCTGCATCTTGCTTTAAAGTGGAATACTAACCCGAAAATTTTCCCCACCTCATCCAGCTACTTGCAGTACGGATTTTTACTATAAGCATCGATTAAAATTTGAAATGCCGACCCCGGAATTTTCTCCCATTTTGTCAGCTTGCTTATTGTAAGACCGTTTTTCAAACCTTTCTACAGAGGATCTTTAATATAGAACCAAGCAGACGAGAAGATTCCTAGAAATGGCCTGAGAAAGAAAGGGCGCCAACTACAATCCATGTAATTTTAACATGGAAGAAAGTATCTCACCGTCCTTAGGAAACCCTATTGTGCTGAATGGGTTTAGCTGGTAAAAGTTTACAACAAGGACGCTGCCGATCGCCGACTGTGGGCTATAGAATACAAGGGCTCAGACATCTAACCCTTTGAGAACATTTCGCCGCCAAGGCGCTCACACTACCTAACAGACCGGCAAAACCGATTCTTGATATCGCCGATTTCACACGGTTGAAGGGTCTCTGCCAGTAATTAGGGGTGGCTCTTGAAACCAACAAAGCAAACAGGTGCGTAAGGCGGCATTTCAGTCATTTTTATCCCATTTTCAAAACTCCACTAAAATACTAAACATGAAGATCACAGGAATAATGCTTGTGGTTGTAACAGAGACGGCAACTTGGTTTGAAAAACAATATTGTTTTGCGTCCATTGATAACCTTTGGAGTTCTGACAAATTAAAAGAAATAAGGTCAATCATTTTTTTTTATTATTTATTCATCTTTTTAACCACCGCCGTGATCAACTCGATGAGCTATAAGTAGTCACTCGTTTCTAATTTAGGGCCATTGGCTCCAGGTAAGCTAGAGAGCCAGTGACGTAAGACAAAATCATGTATGCCTAACGGGATTCCAACCAAGACCCATCTCGGTCAAAGCCAGCTATTAGTTCTGTCACTGAGCCACCGGAGCGACTATCATTTTATATAACATGTTTGCGGAGGAGATTAAAATTAATAAAAATCTCATACTTATACCATCATATTTTCTACTTGAAAATCTTGTTTTTCTCTGGAAAAGTTTTTCTGTTTTTAGAATTATTTTCAAAAATAAGGGAATCATTTCCAAAGTGCTACGGGTATCTTTCAGCGGCGTTCGCCGATGCGTTTGTTTTGTTTGAGATCATGGCTAATACTATCGCGTGGCAGCTGCTGGTGGGTTTGTTCACGATAAAGATAGAAGATTATCATTTTGAAATTAGTTATATCCTACGCTGCACTTCCCCCCCACCCCACGCACTCCCGGAAAGGTGCCCAACGCAGCTCACAATATAACAGAAGAGCGTGGTCTATATAACACTTATTTTCAAAAGTGAAAAAAAAATGTATTTCAAACATAAATTAAATACAACTGACCGAACGTTACAAGTATCTGAAATAACAATTGTTTTCTTATTTCTTCCATTCAGTCGTTAGCACGTCTTTTGTTAAAACAGATCATACTTATGTTATCACTTTGTCTGCCCATACGTCTGTCTGTGGACACCACCCCTCTGCAACTGTTAGTCCGATTTGAAAAAGAATTTTTGCATTGGAATATTTGAAATGTGAAAAAGATAATTCTTGTGCTCCGGTTGTAGTTTTTTTGGATGCACAACTTCGTCGCAAAGGGGGCGTAAATGCAGATGACATTGAATTCAAAATATATTTTGTACCATATATTTGCTTCTTAAATATTCGGTTATTTCTTTCTTTTTTTCGATGCCATTAATATCGAAGATAATTTTAGGTACAGTCTCTTTTTCAAGTAATGCATGGATTTTCTGCTGGGGTACGTTAAGTTAAATTGTATTTCCCCCGACATCTCTGCTTCTAAAACTCCGATTTTAAAAATCGGAAACAGCTCCTGATGGGAAATGTTTTGCATATAATTTTTTTTAATTTTTAGTAAAGAACGGCTTGGCCACCAGGAAGCTATAAGTATTTATTTCTGCTTTTGATGTATTTGCAGCAAAATCTTAAATTCTGAAAACTCGTTTGAAAAAACGCCTTGAAAAACCTTTTCAGAGTACTTTCTTTTTAAACGATGCATAATTTTTTCGCCAGGAGGCATACATGTATATATTATTGTCGTCGATATAACTCAGTTTCTGAGTCCGCGGCGAGAAATGTTTCTCACAAAAAAAAAAAAAACCGCCGACTCGTAGCACTTCAGCAGTACAGCCAGAATGAGAAAACTTAAATCTGTTGTTCTGCATCCGGGTGGATGGTACGGATTTACAAAACGCATTCCAGCGTACGATATTTCGTTCGCATTGTCCTCCTACTTTTTTTTTATTTTTTTCAAAAACAATTTTCAACGGCTTTAGCTGCATACTTGCAAAGTAAATATTCATTGGAATAGAGTAAATATAACTACGCTATAGTGAAGCAAGCTCTAAAAATAATCTGATTAAAACCTCCCTAAAGTACAACTCCCCTTCTAAGAAATCTGCGCGGGCATCGGCAAATTAAAAAATGTCAAAGTGAAGTTGTTGTCCATGAGAGAAAAAAGAAATTTGTGTTGCAACTGCAACAGTCTATTAACGACGGCACATTGACAGTTTTGAAATCCAGAACTTTTAACACCTCTTGTGGGAATACGTGAACAATTTGAAAATTTCAAAGAAAAGAAATGTAATATGGCTTTTTTTTCTTTTCGCACCAGAAAGAGTTTTCTTAAAAATCTCTACAATCAAAGAAAATGATATGTGCATTACTTGCGGTGTCAGTAGAAGGATATTTGCAAACTCAGATAACAATGAATATCGCCCAAAATACCAACTCTGGTGCTGTTTGCTAAAATGAATTAAAATTAACTAAAACCGCTTTTTTAAATGCATTCATTTAAATTTGGTCCATTTCTGGTAGTGCCTCCAGCGGGAATTTAGCTAACCAACGAAACAATTTAAATATTTCATAGTGAAAAGCTCTATTTAGCCTAAGAGTCCACAAAAGTTATCTCTTTTTTTCTTCTAACTTTTATAATTTCCTCAGAAAACACTGAGTTCTTAATAGAAAAGTCTGATAGGAAGAGACAGACAGGAATAAATACAAATTATTACATGTGCGAAAAATCAGCAAATTAATTCATGAATGGCATTGATTATGATACTGTTGCTGGTAAACCTCCAGACTGAAAAAGAGCCACACATAATCAGCAAATTGGAAAAGTGCCACACAAGAAAACTGCCACATGTTTTTCGTTAAGAGGCCGGGCACAACTTACTTTTCCTCCGAGGAACACCGAATGTGTGCCATTTTTCCAAGTTACCGACTTATGTGTAGCAGTTTTCTAAATTGTCTAACGACGGGAAGGTGCTCTTTTGTTTGGTTGAATTTTCAGGCTGGTTCATACGAGCGTAGGGTAAATTGCCACAAAAGTTTAAGGGGAAGGAGGTGGGGGTGTAATGTAATAAAGATTGCCGTTTCTTGGCGTCCATTGAGAATTGAATTAGGAACTCAAAAAAAATTTGGAGAAAACATTATATGTAATTCAAGCGAGAATTGTACTTTAATTTGAAGAAAAATTGCCGTGACTTAGTACAGTTTTTAAAACCACAATGCTCGATGAAACTACAGAATTACGGCATGACTCATGCTGTGTTCAGAAAAGGATGATAAGCTGGAAGTTTTTTAATATCGCTAGGCTTTTACGTAAGCACTAAATATTTACATAACATGTCTAGTTGTTGATATTTATCTTTTATTTAATTAGTTCATACGCCCTGGACCTAGTCCTTTTGAACGGTTTTTATTCTAATGATGTCCTAATTACAGCGTTTAACATCCTCAAGTCAATATCATTACACTTTTACTTGGACATTAAATATTAATTCATAGGCCCTAGGTCTTTTAAACACTGTAACGTATACTCTAGATTCACTTTCCTTTTGATTTTTACTATCTCTGGTTATTTTTTTTTACTACGTAAATTATCTTCTTACTGAACGAGATGTTATTTCTCCCGCTAAATGAGATCTGGCAATGAGTGTAAGTCATGACGTGGTGGTAGCCAGTATAAATAGGCGCGTCCAACGATACCAAGGAGGAGAGCTGTTGTTTATGTGAAAGAGAGCTGTTGTTTATGTGCGAGAGAGCTTTTTGTTGATGTGCGTAGGGAGAGCTGTTGTTTATGTACGAGAGAGCTTTTTGTTGATGTGGGTAGGGAGAGCTTCGTTTATGTGAGTAGAGCTACGTTATTTTGTGCCAAGAGCTGCGTTCTATGTGATTAGGTTTTTTCTTCATTATTGTGATACGATTAATGTGACTAGTGTGTGCGTGTTGGATGATTCCAGAAGTTTCCTAATAAAAGCTTTTTAAGTAAGTACGTTTTTCTCAGTTCATAGTACTGTCAGACCTCTGTCTGGCTGTTAGGTTTATTTCATTAGCTGTTATTATTAACAACCAGCATTAAGACTTTATTCATCTTAATTACTACTACAACATTACTAGCAGTTAAAAGCTTGTTCATTATTATTACTACACTACTAGCAGGCAAGTTTATTCATGATAAAATTAACAAACAACAAGCATTAGAAGAAGCTAGTAGAAGAAGTTATATTCATTATAATTGGCGCCCGAACTTTTCTTGAACACGAGATCTTGACAATTATTACCCATGTCTTACTTACCTGAGACAACTTCAATTTTTCACCCTAAATCAAATTTCGATGGTGATGGGATTAATTTCGACCATCTGCAGGAAGCCTGTGGGGCTCACTTTGATATAAGTGATCTACACGTACCCAGGCATTCTTCACAATTTCGTAATTCACCAGCTTTCTATTACTCTGAGTCGCGGGTCGTACCTGAGGGAGTTCAATCCTCTCAGCGAAGCAGAATGCTTGCCCATTTCGTGCCGCATGCAGGAACAATTCATTTCAATGATTTGGAAGGATCCTTAAAATTCCTCGAAGATTTGGAAGATCATTTTGATCTCTACAATGTTCCTCAAGACTGCAAATTACAAATCGCAGGCACTTGCTTGAAGGATACCGCTAAGACCTGGTATCGGCAGTGGAGAGTGTCGAACCCTGATTCTCATTATGAGAATTTCCTAGCAGAGTTTTTGGAAGTCTTTCCTTTCGGCCTCAGTCGAGCTAGCCTTGCACAAAATTTTTTTCTCGTCAGCAAGGACCCAACGATATGCCTGTTGCATTTGCGTTGGAAACAACACGCTTGTATAACTTATGGGATCCACATGCCAGTCATGTCGACATGTTGGACACCCTATTGCAGCAGCTCGATCCATTTCTACAGGATTTTCTTGAGATTCGACACCCTGCTACAATTCATGAATGCCTTTGCCTCATACGAACGTATAAAGAGCGACACGGCAAACATGGTTCAACTCACCATGCTCGGGCACCCCGCTTGGCTTATTATGAAAATCCTCAGCAGCGTAATAGGCCTAATAACTTTCAAAAAGAGCGTACACAGGTGCACGCCCAAGCGGCATACGTCCCACCACATAGAAGAGTGGTACGCCAACCGCTTGTTTCTGAACAATCTTCTGGATTCCGTACAAATGCACAGTATGCTCGACCCCGTTCCAATCTGCAGCATTCGGAACGTTTTCATGCTCAGGGCAATGATGATTTTTCTGCCCGTGCTGAGGGAAGAAGTAATAGAAATGAAAATGTCAACAGACATGCGGAGTTCCCGCAACAGTTTTCACGCAGTTTTCCTCATCGTGAAAATATTCCCGATACCCGGCAGGGTCGAGGTTTCAGACCGCATGATAATCCAACCAGGAATCCTTTAAACTTCCAAAGGAAAGAGACCAAGGGTCTGTCCTGCTTCCTGATACCAAGCATTCTGACCCTTAAACAGTATTAGTGACTGTCCAAACTCCTCAGTTGCCTGATGTGTTCTTGACAATTGAAGATATTATTGTCGAGACAAAGTTCGACACTGGTTCTGAAATATCAGCCCTAAATACGAAGTTTTGCACTGACAATTTTCCTGCAATACACGTTCAGCCTGCGACGCAGTATTTGCGAGGTGCAAATAACGAAATCTTCAGTATCACAGGAACTGTCACATTATCTCTAGGGCTGGGAAAGGCTCGTTTTACGCATTCTTTCCTGCTTATAGACGAACTACCTGTTAAATGTCTAATGGGAATGGACTTTATCAATACTTTTCAAGTTACTCTGAATTTCGTACAACATGTGATTTCCTTTCCGGAACCTATCAAAGTGATTCCAACGGTTCCTATAGATATAACGAGTTTGTTATTGAGTAACCAATTGAATGAGAGGCAACGAAACCAGCTTTCTCTACTTTTGCAGGAAAGCCCTGGTTTATTTTCTGATCAACCTGGTTTCACACAAGTGGTTTATCATGTCATTGACACTGAGGGTTCAAAACCGATAGCGACGAAGCCTTACCCTTGTGCTCTCCATAAGAAACAGGAAATGTAACGTCAAATTTCCGAGATGATTAAACAGGGCATAATAAGGGAATCAACAAGCGCCTAGGCTGCTCCTGCCTTTTTGGTTCCAAAGAAACAACCCAATGAATTTCGTTTCGTGACATATTTCCGCAAGCTCAACCAAGTCACGAGAACGATCAATTATCCACTACCTGTCATGTCGCATATTTTGCATGACCTGTCATCAACTAAATGGATGTCAACGAGTGGATATTGGCTGGTGGCGGTACATCCGGACTCCGTCGATAAAACAGGCTTTGTGACTCCTTTTGGGTCTTATGAATACCTGCGTATGCCCTTTGGACTAGCTTCTGCACCTGCTACTTTCCAAAAGCTTATGGATACGGTTCTCAGACCTGTTCTGGGTCCCCATGTGCATGTGTATTTGGATGACATTATTATTACATCCGAGACTTTTGACGAGCACCTTTCTCTGCTCAAACAGGTGTTCCAACTCATATACAATGCTGGCTTGACGTTAAAACCTAGTAAATGCCAGATAGCGAGGGACGAGATTGTATATCTGGGGTTGAAAATCACTCCCCACGGCTTATTTACGGATAATGAAAAAATTAGGCCGATTGTTGACTTTCCTCGGCCTAAAACAGCAAAAGAACTATCACGCTTTCTGGGAATGACCGGATGGTATCAGCAGTTCGTCCCCGCTTATGCTACAATCTGTGAGCCATTGTATGCTTTGAAACGTAAATACAAGAAGTTTGTTTGGACACCTGAAGCTAACGCTGCATTTGAAACACTGAAGTCTGCGTTGACTCAGCCTCCTGTGTTGGCTTTCCCGGATCATACTAAGGAATTTGATATTTATACTGACGCATCCGGAGTTGTCCTTGGTTGCGTTTTGTCACAAGCTGGGCATCCAATAGCTTTTGCGTCTCGTACTTTAGCCAAAGCTGAACGCAATTATTCAGCTACGGAACGTGAATGTCTTGCTGTAGTGTATGCTCTTGACAAATTTGAATTTGTTTTAACGAATTGACAGTTAACATAATTACGGATCATTCTGCCCTTCAGTATTTGAATTCTGCTAAGCACCTATCTCAAAGACTTATGAAGTGGGCTCTGAAGTTACAAGAGAGCAATATCAAAATTTCGTATCAGCCAGGTCATAAGAATCAATTACCGGACGCATTGCCTCGCGTTCCGATTAGTGGGGTCCCCACAGAAACTACTCCTGTATGTCAGCCTTTACTTCTAATAGCTGATATAACATCCAGAGAGCAGATAATGGCAGAATTAATAAATGATCCAGATTTTGGGGATATCTATAATTTTTTGCTTGCGGGTTCGCCCCTACAAAGTGATCCTTCTTTGGCTGGGAGGTCACAGCATTTTGAAGTCATAGAGGGTCTTCTTTACTATACGAAATCTAGGACTACTAGGGCAGAGTTTCGCCCATGTATTCCGCGAACCCTTAGAATGGCCCTTTTAAACGAATTTCATGACAAACCTCTTGCAGGCCATTTAGGTATTCGCAAGACCCGTTGTAAATTGCGGGATGTTGCCTATTGGCCTGGCATGTACCAAAGTGTGCTCGCATACGTTCAATCATGTCACTTGTGTCAGATTAATAATTACCGTAATGTAAGACCGGCCGGTCACTTGTAATCTAGTTCAAGTTCTCATGTTTTTGACATTATTTCAATAGATTTATTGGGACCTTATCCTTTATCTGTTAAAAACAAAGCTCGTTACGTGTTAGTATTAACTGATAATTTTTCTAAATGGGTTGAAGTTTTTCCCATTAAAGCCGCTACGGCAGAAGTTATTTGTAATGTATTAATTAATGAAGTATTCTCTAGATATGGTGCACCTAATAAAGTAGTTTCGGATAATGGTCCACAATTTATTTCTGACATTTTTGAAAGAATGTGTGCGAGACTACACATTAAGCATAAATTCATTTCCCCATATCATCCCCAGAGTAATCCTGCGGAACGAGTAAACCGTACGCTACTGAGAATGATTGCTACATTTGTCATGGACAATCACGAGCGATGGGATGAACATCTTGAGCTTTTTTCGTTCGCCCTCCGCTCGTCTGTTCACGAATCTACTAATATTACTCCTGCAGAATTTTTTTGTTTCGCAAAATTAAGACCCCTTTTGAAAATTTAATGGGGATTATCCACGAACTAAACCAGCGACCAACTTCGCAATCAGTACGAATCATGGCAGAAAAAGCTCGTGTTGCAATGCTAGGAGCACAAGCGGCTCAAGCAAGATACTATAATGCTAGGCGTAGGGAACCAGATCTTGTCGTTGGAGATCTCACTCTCGTGGAAACGCACTTCCAGTCTTCTGTTTCTCATACTTTAGTGAAGAAATTTGCACCCAGCTACGAAGGTCCATATCGGGTGGCAAATGTGTTTGAAAATAACATTCTTCTTGAAAAACCTGACAATCAATTTCAATACGTACACGTTGCTCAGTGTCGCAAGTATTATGAACGAAATATCGATTTTATAATCAACCCTACTCAACCTTCTGTTCCACAGACTCACGAGTCTATATCACACGATCAACCTCCAGAAATTTTGGACGAACCGACAAACATTTTTGAAGAATCTCCAGTGATTTTTTCTTCGCCCTCCTCTCCTCACGACGGGCATCCAAACACGCAACCTGATTCTCCCATGAGACGAAGGCTCGAATCAAGTTCTTCAAATACTAGTATCGTTCCTTTCCCTCCAACCATTGCCAAGACTATTGCTGCACCGTTTCCTGATAACTCTGCACCAACACAAGCTCCTACTTCCTTGAATACCTCGTCAGAGAGTATTCCTATAGGCAGAAGTAAACATCGCCCTGCACGACCACTGAATTACAGCAGCGACTCAGAGTCTTCAGATATTTCTGATTTATCAGTTATGGACAATAGTTTGACGATTCCTAAACGTCAGACACAAATTGCAAACCGTCCAGCACCACCAAAAGCTGGTCGAAAACGTAACTTGTCTCCCCAATCTGCTTCGCTGCAACAGCGACGGTGGCAGAGATCCTTGCATCCGCCCGGGTTTCGCCCCTTGAACCTACGCTCAGGGCAAACAGGGCCGATGCCTGCTTATACTCTCATGCCACGAGGTAGAAAGCGAAAACAAATGATGTGGCCGGAGCCACGTCCCTCCAAAAGAATGCTGGAAGGACAACACGGGCCGCAGCAAAAAGGGACTACATATCAAAAGCCTGGGGGAGCCCGTTCCTGTCAGCCGCAGGGATTTCCTGAACGACAGACTTCAGCCGTTCCTGATCGACGGACTTCAGCTGTTCCTGACCGTTCCTGTCAGCCGCAGGGATTTCCGGACCGACAGACTTCGGCCGTTCCTGATCGACGGACTTCAGCAGTTCCTGACCGTTCCTGTCAGCCGCAGGGATTTCCGGACCGACAGACTTCAGCCGTTCCTGACCGTTCCTGTCAGCCGCAGGGATTTCTTGACCGACAGACTACCGATGTTCCAGATCCATTCAAGTCCTTGAAACGCTCAACGCCACCTGAATTTATCAGTCCTATTAGGCCTGGAAAACGTTATCGTACTAGATTTTTTTATGCGTCCTCGAGATAAGTAAGTTTTCGTGAACAGGTTCTTTTCTCCGTTTGTTGTTTTTCCTGCACGACCAGTTGGCGTGTCAGAATTTCTTTTTTTCGTGTGGGCCTATGCATTCTTTTTGTGTATATATGTGTTTTTTTTAATATTTCTTATATGTCCATCTACTAATCCAAATTTTTTTATATATATCTATGTGCTTAGGGGTAAAATAGTAAAAATTGTTACTGTTAGGCAGCTACAGGCAATCTTCGCTGCTGATACAGTTGGTTTGTATTCAACGATAATATGAGAACGTAATTTGAAATTAAAAAAGTGATTCCTGCTAGGCAGAATAAATGGAAGGTATGCCGATGGAGGTTTGTTTTGTTCAAGTATACAAAGTGTTTCACAGACGAATACAGATTTCTTGATTTTGTCATGCCAAGTTTGAGATTGTACATACTGCTACCACCAAAACAAAACAAAAAAGAGGTCGATAAACGTCAATCAACGAAGTGTAAGACTTACACTCCAAAATTGATAGGTTTTTCGAAAAAAAAAAAATTAAGGGGAGATGATGTAACGTATACTTTAGATTCACTTTCCTTTTGATTTTTACTATCTCTGGTTATTTTATTTTACTATGTAAATTATCTTCTTACTGAACGAGATGTTATTTCTCCCGCTGAATGAGATCTGGCAATGAGTGTAAGTCATGACGTGGTGGTAGACAGTATAAATAGGCGCGTTCAACGATACCAAGGAGGAGAGCTGTTGTTTATGTGCGAGAGAGCTTTTTGTTAATGTGCGTAGGGAGAGCTGTTGTTTATGTGCGAGAGAGCCTTTTGTTGATGTGCGTAGGGAGAGCTTCGTTTATGTGAGTAGAGCTACGTTATTTTGTGCGAAGAGCTGCGTTCTATGTGATTAGGTTTTTTCTTCATTATTGTGATACGATTAATGTGACTAGTGTGTGCGTGTTGGATGATTCCAGAAGTTTCCTAATAAAAGCTTTTTAAGTAAGTACGTTTTTCTCAGTTCATAGTACTGTCAGACATCTGTCTGGCTGTTAGGTTTATTTCATTAGCTGTTATTATTAGCAACCAGCATTAAGACTTTATTCATCTTAATTACTACTATAACATTACTAGCAGTTAAAAGCTTGTTCATTATTATTACTACACTACTAGCAGGCAAGTTTATTCATGATATAATTAGCAAACAACAAGCATTAAAAGAAGCTAGTAGAAGAAGTTATATTCATTATAACACATTTTATTCTATAAATGTCATATTTACAACGATTACATATCAAGTCAAGTTAATAGAATTGCGCTTTTACTTAGGCACTAAATATTAATTCTTAGACCATAGGACTTTTAAACTGTTTTTAACCAGCCCACATCACGTTCATAACTGCATAGCAAAAACCAGAGAAGAAATGAAAAATAAAGCATAGTAAAAACCCGAGAAGAAATGAAACAATAAAGCATAGTAAAAACCCGAGAAGAAATGAAAAAATACAGCATAGTAAAAACCCGAGAAGAAATGAAAAATAATGCATAGTAAAAACCTGAGAAGAAATGAAAAAATTCTGGTGCGACGCAGTTTTACTTCTCCCATTTCACATAGCCCTAATGATGTTGCCTTCTAAGTGCCCGCCAGAGGGGATAGGGAGTAATCGGGGGCCCTTGTTCGCACTCTCTGGGTCTCAGGAGTTTGTTGTGCTAACCTCAATTCATCAATTAACAACTGACATGGGGCGTGTCTTAGGTTACCACGCAGGGTAAAGGAACAAACGTCTAAACGCGCTCTTGGCGCTCCTGGGAAATATTTTAGAGGACGTCTCCGCTCGCTCATGATGCTATTGGGACATCGATTGCAGGACGAGTTCAGACGCCCTTGCCGCTTGCGGGACAGACAATGAAAACGCGTTACCACGCTCTTGGCAACCAGAGGGTTAAGCAACAGATCAGAATATAACATATTTCAGGGCCACTCTCCCCACAGATCCAGCAACGAGAACAATTTTCGAAGACGTGTAATTTTTATAACAGAAAAAACAGTTAAGTTGTTAATACAACTGTAAAACTCTCACCTCCCCACCCCCTACAGCACGCAGAAACGCAAAATATATCGAGTAGAACCACAATGTTTTCTAATAGTCGAAGTACGTGATAGGAAAATAATTTTGGAAAACATACATACACTGGCATTATGCTTATCTGCACTGTGCTGGTCCCCTGTGGATTTTTAAACAACTGTTCTGCCAGTCCTAATGTCGAATGCGAAATCATTAAAATATCGCTTAATATCAGCATTAATTTACTACTGAGAAAAATACTGCTTACCCCAAAGATTGTGGAATCTCCCCTAAATCAGACATTTCGTATAAAATGCAATGTGTCCACTGTCTCTCACTCAAGAGCGAGGGGGTTAATCCCTGCAGGAGATTTCCGGTGGGTAGGGAATTTCAAATGCAGAATAGATTGGCAAATAGGGGTGATGTGTCGGTTAGGGGTATAGGAGTTTATAATTACTGGTGTGTGCAAAGAAAGATAGCAGCATTATCAAATTCTTCCCTCGGCTGCATGTTTTATTTATTAAACTGTAATTCAAGGTATTGATTTCTCCTGATTTCTGATAATGCAAAAATACACCCTAAGAATAACATCCGAATTTAGAAAGCAGGAAAGCAAAAATCGTATCAAGCGCGATTGCTGCAATTGACAAACTGAATTTTTTTAGCTCGTCTTTTGTAAAAACAATCGTGCTTATGTTATCGGTTTGTCCATCCGTCCGGCTGTGATCACCACAGCTGCGGAACCAACAGACCAATTTGAAAAATTATTTTTGTATTGGGCAGCTTCGAATGTAAGAAATATTTTTCTCTATTTTCCATTATTATTCACGATGCACAATTCTGCTGTTAGGTGGCATACATTTAGATGATATCGGATTCAAAATATATTTCGTTCCATATATTTGCTTCTAAACGTCCAATTGTATTTTTTTTACCTTTCAATTCCATTTATGTCGAAGACTATTTTTAGGCATAATCACTTTTTTAAGTTCCACATAGATTTTCAGCTAGGATGCGTAAAACTAAACTGAACTGCGTTTTCTCCAAAATATCTGCTTCTAAAACAGCAATATGAGAATTTGTTTCTATAGCGGATTTAGCTCTTGATTGTAAATCATTTTCACATAATTTCTAATTTTGGGTAAAAAACAGTTTAGCCACCAAGAGGCGTAAGTGTTGAATTCTGTTTCTGTTGTGTTAGCAGCAAAATCTGAGTTCTAAAATCCCGAATAAAAAAATTCCTTCTTTGACTAATACCATTCGTGTCCATAAATCATTTAAGAAAACTTTCTTCTTAAAATAATGCATGGCTTCTCCGCCACGGGAAGTACTACATAACTAATTTTTGTCCATATCTCTGCTTCTAAGAGACAGATTTGGATTTTTTTCTTTGTTGGATAGTTTCCAGGGCGAAACGTTTCTCTTAAAATTTTGAAATATTTGATTGACTTTTCGCTAGGGGGTGTAAAGGTGAATTGCTTTTCCCCCGATATCCCTGCTTCAATAGCTTTGATTTGAGAACACTCTTTCTGGCTCGGAAACACTTCTTGATGGAAAATGCTTTACATAAAATTTTTAATATTTCGCAAAGAATCGTTTGGCTACCACGGATTTAAGTTTTTTAGGTGCTTCTGATGTATTTGTAGCAAAATCGAATCTGCTGAAAACTCGATAGAAAAAATTCTTCCGTATATCGATACCGCTCACGTTGAAAAATCTTTTCAGAATACTTTCTTGAATAACGCATAGTTTTCCCGCCTGGGAATTTAGATGAACACGGTGATTTTCTCTATATCCATGTTTCTAAGAGTCCGATTTGAAAAAAATACTTTCTCTTTTGTAATGTGTTTCCGCTGCGAAACGTTTCTCATATAATTATAAATTATTCGTAAGGCACAAGTCTGCCACCAAAGGGGTAAGTTAAATTTTCCGTTTACAGCAATATCTGCGGGACCGAAAGCCCCATTTAAAAACTTATTTTCCGGACAGATATCATTAAGAATGCAAATTCTGTGTTCGTAGTTTCTTCCCAAAATAATGCACAATTTCACCGCTGGGATGCGCAAATGATTGATATCGTTTTCTTAATACACCTCTGCTTCTACATGTGCGAATCAAAAACATTTTGTCAACACCGGATGTCATTTAAGTTGTTGAACACTTTAGGTTGGTATGTGAAGAATTTTTTAGTTCACAGTTCTGTCGGTAGGTTTTTTTACTTAAGTTTACAGCTGTATCGCTGCTCCTAAAAATAATTTAAAAAAAAATTATGCTTTACAGTATGCCGTTCGCTACCCCAGAGATGTGGATCATTATCATCTTTAAATAATGTACAGATTTCCCGGTAGGGTGCTTGAAGGCCGAAGCCTTTTTCTTGCTACTTTTGCTTCTGGGCAACACATTTAAAAAGTTATTTCCCTTCGCATAGCATTTTCCATGTACTATATTTTTCTCTTATTTTCAATTTTTTCTTTAAGCAAAATTCTTCCTCTAGAAAGCAGAGAGTTATGTAACGTTTCCTTCCCTCGTATATTTCTTCTTTTAACTGTTCTGTTTGAAAATCTTTTTGTGTGATACCTTCCGTGTGCTATGACGAATATTCTGTGCGCTACTCTTTAATTTCCGTAAGATGCTTTTTAGATTGTGGTGGAATTAAATACGTGTTTCTTTTTCGGCATTTTTATCTATTGTTGAAACCGGTTCATATTCTTGCAAATCGGCTTCACTGAGCTTCAAATGCTTTGACAAATTTAATTTGCTTCAGAACGGATTCAAAAGACGTACTTAATTCATCCGAAAATTTGATGTGATCTTTCTTTTATTTATCCTTGTTAAACTGCGATCTACATTAGACGAAAAATATATTTTAGCTGTCTCTCACTTCTCATTAACTGCTACGTCTTAGGTTTAGTAAGTTCTAATCGTAGCATGCGAATAAATTTTTCTTTCAAGAAACCCATTTTTTTTCCACGCAGTCTCCCTTGACTTTGATACAATTTTTGCACCTTTCATAAAGTTTGCGAATTCCCATTGCGAAAATTTTTTATCTTCCTCCTCGAACAGAAACTATCGGGCCTCTTTCAGTTCAGAATCACCAGCAGGAGGCATACGCGCCGTCCTTTTTTTACAAATTTTTAAAAAGGAAGAAGTCACTATATGCAAAGTCAGGTTACTACGATGGAGAGGAGAAGTCGTTGTAAGTCACATTCCGTCACAGCTTGTATGGAAACACCAGTGCTGTGGATTGGAGCAATGTCCTGGAGAAACAGAACACCCGGTCGCAATTTTTTCCGCCGTTTACTCTTGGGGGTTTAATGCATTTGCCGCAGTAGCACAGCAGGAGAGACCTCAGTCAGTGTCATTTTATGTGGCATGTAATAAATTAGCATCAATCCTTCTGAGTCCCCAAAACATTATTAATTCGATCACTATTAATTAATTATTTATTTCTTATTTTAATTATGAATTCCATCATTCTAAGTTAATCATTTACTATTATTAATTTTAATTATTAGTTAAATCATTATTATTTTTAATTATTAATTAAACCATTATTAATTAATTATTTCCCATTGTTAAATTTAATTATTAGCTCCATCTTCATTAATTAATAATTTACTGTTATTAACTTCAATTATTAATTCCATCATTATTAATTAATTATTTTCAACATTTATCGGTGTTCTTTACACTGATAAATTATGTAGTTTGCAGTGTCCTTTTCTATTTATCAAATTTGCTTTGTCCAGTAGCAGGTAACCCCAGTGTGATGGCTGTACAAAGCAATTTGTATTACTGGAATTAAATGAACCCACAGATTAAGGTATCAAAAGTGGGCAAAGAATTGACATTCTATAAGGCTATTATACTTAAATTTAAAGCTAATAAGGGTGTAGTTTATAATCGCATTACAATTTTAGTTAAGACGGGGTTTTATAATCCCCTTTCCCCTAATTGCCCCACAAGACGAAAGCGGCGAGGTAATACTATAAACAATTTTTGGGTGGCATCGTCATTTGATCTCTTATATGCATTACAATCTTTGGGAGGCATCATTTCACCTCTGTCAGTTGGAGTGAAAAGACGTGTGTTCGGTGTAAAGGATATTTTTATTTTACATAAAGTTGTCATATAGTTAAATAGCCCGATTTGTAGGTTAATTTTTTTGGAGATTTCTGAGGTCATATTGTTTCCACCACCCAAAATGGAGAAAAAATCACAGGTATGTTCATTTTCTCATTTGTTCTGGTATCTCTTATGTGCTTGCTAGTTTTAAGCAGTTTTTACCTGGAATCATACCAAGTTATAATATTCCTTTCTTTTACACTAGAGAATGCAATGTTTCCTTGCCGTGTCTAATTTCGAATAGGAAGTTCTTACATTATACCTGCAGAGGATTATTCTAAAACACCTTTATACTACGTATCCTACAAACGTGAGGTACATATTAACTTGTTCAAGGTTATATTTAATCATGCTTTTTTCACTCGGTGGCCTGCAATTTAGGTGTAAGTTTGTTTAAGCAGTAAATGATGCGAACACAATGATGCGAAATATTAGGCCAAACTTTTTTTTTTTTGCGAAATAATTCTTTTTTTTTATCGTCCGATGTATTGTCTAAAGAACTTTCTGCAAATCTATACACAATTGTCACTCTTCAATTAAAAACTTACGGAGAACGATTGCTTCGGGTCTGACATGAAAGGGATTTCCAAGTGCAATATTTTCCTGCATTTTTGAGAATTCCTCTTTATATAATTCGTGTAAACGTTCCTATCGCCATTTTTACATTAATTTTACATAAGGTGTATGTATATTTAAATATCAGAGTTAGCTAGGAAATATTTTTAAGAGACAAGCACCAGAGAAGTTATAAGTAACAGCACTCAAATATATGAGCACATCAATTTTCAGATTTCAAGAATTTAATAATTTTAAACATGAAATAGTTGTTGTTCATCTGTGGTTGGCGTAATTCCGAGGGGTTCCGATTATGCGTTTGTGTTTCGTAAACGTGAATACACTGATGGGCGACGTATATTTTTTTCTTAGAATCAGAAGGAATTACTTTCCTGCGAAAATCGTTTTCGAAAGTGTTCTCTATTACATTCTTGAAATTTTATTCGCAATTCATTCTAAATTTCTGCGCTTTAGCTACATTGAGTGAAATTCAAAAACACACAGTGTGTTCTTACGTGCGAAGTTTTCATTTAAAATCATCGATTGATTGTGGGCATTCGATAAATGTTACAGTATGCGATGTCAGCATTAGCATACCGGCCAGATAGTTTCTAACAGGAAACATAACTTTTTGGGGAAAATCATTTTAAACTGAATTTGAAAATTTGTGGATCTTAATATCAAATTTTTAAATAGAACCACATTTTTTCCCTTAAAAGTGTCATTTTTATGTTTTAAGTGTTTTCCCACAGAAGTTAAGAATAAGAAAAATGCTTAAGAATCGGGGGAAACAAAGATCAAAAGTATTGCACAGGTTCTATTCAGATACCACTGCAACGCAAGATAGGTTAAATCATACGAACCTGTAATCCTTCAGGGAACAGTCACAACATTAGGCACACACTTTTGATGTGAAAAATGCTAAGATAAGTGACAATATATCCAGCTGAACTGTATCATATTAAAGACTGCATGAGCACATAGTTTTTTCTTTCTTTCTTTCTCTCTCTCTCTCTTTTTAGCATTCTAATGAGAAAAATCACGAACGCTTTCTTCTGTGCTTTTTGTATACGTGAACTTCTAAAGCAAAAAAATTGTAGTTGATAGTCTACGTTTTATAAGCTGTGTTTCTCCACCTGTAAAGGCTAATGAATACAGAGGATATTACGGAAGACGTGTGACCAAGCTTGCTGAGTCGTAGCCAGAAATTTCAAAAGGGGGTACGTCAATTTGGTTCATTGGTGAAAGCTTGATATATACATTCATTGTTTTAAACTGGTGCTCAATCCCTCACAAAGGTCTCGACCCGAGGACAGCACCCGTGGCTACAGCTTTGACCTCATGTATAAAAGGGCCCTTACAAATAGGACGTTGAGGGATTAGCGATACAGCTGTTCCTATGAAAGGAACAGGATAAGGACAGACGTTTGAATAAAGACAATGGTGACCGCCATGGAAAGATAAAGAAAAATATTCTACACTGGCCGTATGGAGTAACATAGCCATCCGAGGCAGTTTTCATTGTATCATTACCACGGCAGTTTTTCCACTCCGTTTTACATCGGATGTAGGATATTTGAAGTCAAAGCGACTGGAAAGAGACACAAATGATTTGGCATATTTAGCTACCATCCAGGTTTAAACTGACATGGATATATTTGCCAAATAAACTTATTCCCTGGAAAAAGAAAAACTAATAATTTTATGCCGACTGAAAGTGCATAATGAAAGATGGAAAAACAAATACTAGAGAAAACAGAAAACAAGTGGCTTTCCACGGGAGGGAGGGAATCAATGGATCGCTATATGTTGTAGGGTTTTGCGTAAACAAATTCCTGCACTAGCGTGGATCAGGTCTGAACTTCTACATTCTCACACCTGATTGAAGTTGACTGCATCAGAAATGTAACAAGGCGCGTCAGCGGCCGAGTTTTATTGAGCACAGGTTCCAAATTATTCGTCCTAGATGGTCCTGTCTCGAATTCCGTTGTGCTTTTCTCACCGGCCGTTACCGACATTTTTGAAGTCCGTTGTGCTTGTCTTACCTGCCGTAACGTGATTCTCTAATTCCGTTGTGCTTGTCTTACCGGCCGTAACGTGATTGTCTAATTCCGTTGTGCTTGTATTACCGGCCGTAAGCAGGATTCCGTTGTGCTTGACGCTGGCAAAGCCAATATGGCGTAACTCAAGTATTTAATTAGCTTAGAATATTAATAGTAAAAAATTTTTTCCGTTAGCGTCTAAGATTGTGAACCTTCTGCCTTGTTGTTTCCTAACCTGGCCGCCAGGAATAACAGCACCAAAATTGCCTTTATGTACCGCTAGTAAATTGAAATTATTTCTGTGTGTGACTTTCTTTTATTAAGCAAGAGATAAGAATATAACACATTTCAAGGCCACTTACCCCACAAAGCCAGCAACGGGAATGACTTTCGAAGACGTGTAATTTCTATAAGAGAAAAAATAGTTAAGTTGTTGATACAACTGTAAATCTCTAACCTCCCTACTCCCCCCTACAGCACGCACAGACGCAAAATATATCGAGTAGAACCACAATGTTTTCTAATAGTCGAAATACGTGATGGGAAAATAATTTAGGAAACATACGTACACTGGCATTATGCTTTTCTGAAGTGTGCTGGTGTCCTGTGGATTTTTAAACAACTGTTCTGCCAGTCCTAATGTCGAATGCGAAATCATTAAAAAATCGCTTAATATCAGCATTAATTTACTACTGAGAAAAATACTGCTTACCCCAAAGATTGTGGAATCTCCCCTAAATCAGACATTTCGTATAAAATGCAATGTGTCCACTGTCTCTCACTCAAGAGCGAGGGGGTTAATCCCTGCAGGAGATTTCCGGTGGGTAGGGAATTTCAAATGCAGAATAGATTGGCAAATAGGGGTGATGTGTCGGTTAGGGGTATAGGAGTTTGTAATTACTGGTGTGTGCAAAGAAAGATTGCAGCATTATCAAATTATGCCCATCGGCTGCATGTTCTCTTTACTAAACTCTAATTTAAGGTATTGATTTCTCCTGATTTCTGATAATGCAAAAATACACCATAAGGATGGCATCCGAATTTCGAAAGCAGGAAATCAAAAATCGTATTAATCGCGATTGCTGCAATTGACAAACTGAATTTCTTTTAGCAGGTCTTTTGTAAAAACGATCGTGTTTATGTTACCGGTTTGTCCACCCGTCCACCTGTGATCACCACAGCTGTGGAACCAACAGATCAATCTGAAAAATTATTTTTGCATTAGGAAGCTTAAAATGTACGAATAATTGTTCTCTACTTTCCTTTATTTCTCACGATGCACAATTCTGCCGTTAGGTTTCATAAATTGAGATGATATCGAATTCAAAATACATTTTATTCCATATATTTGCTTCTAAACGTCCTATTGAATTTTTTTACCTTTCAATTCCATTTATGTCGAAGACTATTTTAGACATAATCACTTTTTCAAGTTGCACATAGATTTTCAGCTAGGATGCGTAAAACTAAACTGAACTGCGTTTTCTCCGATATCTCTGCTTCCAAAACAGCGGTATGAAAAATTGTTTGTGTAGCGGATTTAGCTCCTGATTGTAAATCATTTTCACATAATTTCTAATTTTTGGTAAAAAAACAGTTTAGCCACCAGGAGGCTTAAGTGTTGATTTCTGTTTCTGTTGTTTTAGCAGCAAAATGTGGGTTCTAAAATCATGAATAAAAAAATTCCTTCTTTGATTGATACCAATTCGCGCCGATAAATCTTTTAAGAAAACTTTCTTCTTAAAATAATGCATGGCTTCTCCGCCACGGGAAGTAGATATATAACTAATTTCTGTCCATATCTCTGCTTCTGAGGAACAGGCTTGGAATATTTCTTCTTTGTTGGATAGTTTCCAGTGCGAAACGTTTCTCATAAAATTTTGAAATATTTGATAGACTTTTTGCTAGGGGTTGTAAAGGTGAATTGCATTTCCCCGATATCTCTACTTCTAAAGCTGCGATTTGAGAACATTCTTTCTGGCTCGGAAACACTTCTTGATGGAAAATGCTTTGCATATAATTTTTAATATTTCGCAAAGAATCGTTTGGCCACCAAGGGCTTAAGGTTTTTTCGTGCTTCTGATGTATTTGCAGCAAAATCGAATCTGCTGAAAACTGGATAGAAAGAATTCTTCCGTATATCGATACCGCTCACATTGAAAAACCTTTTCACAATACTTTCCTGAAATAACGCATAGTTTTACCGCCTAGGAATTTTTTATTTTATTGGAGGCTTAACGACCACCGTGAGCAACTCAATGGGCTATAAGCAGTCGCTCGTCCCTAATTTAGGGTCACTGGTTCCAGGGAAGGGAGAGAGCCAGTGCCGTAAGACAAACACAACATCCATGCCTCACCGGGATTCGAACTCGGACCCCGTTCGGACGAATGATCAGAAGCCATCGCTTAGACCACTGCGCCACCCGGCCCTAGGAATTTAGATGAACACGGTGATTTTCTCTATATCCATGTTTCTAAGAGTCCGATTTGAAAAAAATACTTTCTCTTTTGGAGTGTGTTTCCGCTGCGAAACGTTTCTCATATAATTATAAATTATTTTTAAGGCACAAGTCTGCCACCAAAGGGGTGAGTTAACTTTTCCGTTTACAGCAATATCTGCGGGACAGAAAACCCCATATAAAAACTTATTTTCCGGACAGATATCATTAACAATGCAAATTCTGTGTTCGTAGTTTCTTCCCAAAATCATGCACAATTTCGCCGCTGGGATGCGCAAATGCTTGATGTTTTTCTCAATACACCTTTGCTTCTACATGTGCGAATCAAAAAATATTTGTCAACACCGGATGTCATTTAATTTGTAGAACATTTTAGGTTGGTATGTGAAGAATTTTGTAGTTCCTAGTTCTGTCGGTAGGTGGTTTTTTTTCTTAAGTTTACAGCTGTATCGCTGCTCCTAAAAATAATTTTTAAAAAAATTATACTTTACAGTATGCCGTTTGCTACCCCAGAGATGTGGATCATTATCATCTTTAAATAATGTACAGATTTCCCGGTAGGGGTCTTGAAGGTCGAAGCCTTTTTCTTGCTGTTTTTGCTTCCGGGGAATGTATTTAAAAAGTTATTTCCCATCGCATAGCTTTTTCCATGCAATATATTTTTCTCTTATTTTCAGCTTTTCCTTTAAGCAAAATTCTTCCTCTAGAAAGCATAGAGTTTTGTAATGTTTCCTTCTCTCGTATATTTCTTCTTTTAACTGTTCTGTTTGAAAATCTTTTTGTGTGATACCTTCCGTGTACTATGACGCGTTTTTGTGGGCCATTTTTAATTTCCGTAAGATAATTTTTAGCCTGTGGTGGAATTAAACAGGTGTTTCTTTTTCTGAATTTTTTATCTATTGTTAAAACTGGTTCCTATATTTGAAAATCGGCTCCATTGAGCTTCAATTGCTTTGACGAATTTAATTTGCTTCAGAACGGATTCAAAAGTCGTACTTAATTCATCTGAAAATTTTTTGTCATCTTTGTTTTATTTATCCTTGTAAAACTGCGACCTGCATTAGAAGAAAAATATATTTGAGTTATGTCTCTCACTTCTCATTAACTGCTACGTCTTAGGTTTAGTAAATTCTAATAATAGCATGCGAATAAATTTTTCTTTCAAGAAACCCATTTTTATTTTTCCACGCAGTCTTCTTTGACTTTGTTACATTTTTTGCACCTTTCAAAAAGTTTGCGAATTCCCATTGCGAATTTTTTTATCTTTCTCCTCGAACAGAAAATATCATGCCTCCTTCAGTTCAGAATCACCAGCAGGAGGCATACCGCGGCGTCATTTTTTTTTTTAGATTTTTAAAACGGAAGAAATCACTATATGCAAAGTCAGGTTCCTACGGTGGAGAGGAGAAGTCGTTGTAAGCCACACTCCGTCACAGCTTGCATGGAAACACCTGTGCTGTGGATTGGAGCAATGTCTCTGAGAAACAGAACACCCAGTCGCAATTTTTGCCGCCGTTTACTCTAGGTGGTTTAACACAACTGCCGCAGTACCACTGCAGAAGAGGCCGCAGTCAGTGTCCTTTTATGTGGCATGTAGTAAATTAGCATCAAGTCTTCTGAGTCCCCAAAACATTATTAATTCGATCATTATTAACTAATTATTTATTTCTTATTTTAATTATTAATTCCATTATTCTTAGTTAATCATTTACCATTAATAATTTCAATTATTAATTAAATCATTATTAATGAATTATTTCCCATTATTAATATTAATTTTTAGCTCCATCATTATTAATTAATTATTTACTATTATTATCTTCAATTAATAATTCCATCCTTATTAATTAATTATTTTCAACATTTATCGGTGTTCCTTACACTGCTAAATTTATGTAGTTTGCAGTGTCCTTTCCTATTTATCAAATTTGCTTTGTCCAGTACCAGATAATCACAGTGTGAGGCTGTACAAAGCAATTTGTATTCCTGGAATTAAATGAACCCACAGATTAAGGTATCAAAAGTGGGCAAAGAATTTACATTCTATAAGGCCATTTTATTTATATTTAAAGCTAATAAAAGTAGTTTATAATCTCATTACAATGATACTTAAAGACAGGCTTTTATAATCCCCTTTCCCCTACTTGACCCACAGGAAGAAAGGGGCGAGGTAATACTATAAACAATTTTTGGGTGGCATCGTCTTTTAATCTCTTATATACATTACAATCTTTGGTTGGCATCATTTCACCTCTGTCAGTTTTAGTGAAAAGACGTGTGATCGTTATAAAGGATATTTTAATTTTACATAAAGTGGTCATATAGTTAAATAGCCTGTGCTTGTAGGTTATTTTTTTTGGATATTTCTGTGGTCATATTGTTCCCACCACCCAAAATGGAGAAAAAATCACAGGTATGTTCATTTTCTCATTTGTTCAGGTCTTTGTCTTATGTGCTTGCTAGTGTTAAACAATTCTTACCTGGAATTGTATCAAGTTATAATATTTTTCCCTTTTACGCTAGAGAATGCAGTGTTTCCTTGCCGTGTCTAATTTCGAATAGGATTTTTTTACATTATACCTGGAGAGAATTATCCTAAAACACCTTTATACTACATTTCCTACAAACGTGAGGTACATATTAGCTTGTTCAAGGTTATATTTAATGATGTTTTTTTCACTCGGTGGCCTGCAATTTAGGTGTAGGATTGTTTAGGCAGTAAACGATGCGAACACAATGATGCGAAATATTAGGACAAACATTTTTTTTTTTTTTTTTTTGCAAAATAATTCTTTTTTTTCCTATGCGTCCGAGGGTAACATGTATTGTCTGAAGAATTTTCTGAAAATCTATACACAACTGGTACTCTTCAATTAAAATCTAACGGAGAACTATTGCTTCGGGTCTGACATCAAAGTGATTTCCATGTGCAATATTTTCAGGCAATTTTGAGGATTCCTCTTTATATAAATCGTGTAAACGTTCCTATCGCCATTTTTACATTAATTCCATTGAGTGATCCATGAGGTGTGTGTATATTCAAATATCAGAGTTTGCTAGGAAATATTTTAAAGATACAAGCACCAGAGAAGTTATAAGTAACAGCACTCAAATAGATGAGCCCATCAAATTTCAGAATACAAGAATTTATGAATTTTAAAGATGAATTAGTTGTTGTTCATCTATAGTTGGCGTAATTCCGAGGGGTTCCGATCATGCGTTTGTGTTTCGTAAACGTGAATACACTTATGGGCGACGTATATTTTTTTCTCAGAATAAGAAGGAATATTACTTTCCTGCGAAAATCGTGTTCGAAAGTGTTTTCTATTACATTCTTGAAATTTTATTCGCAATTCATTCAAAATTTCTGCACTTTAAATACATTATTTGAAATTCAAAAGCACACAGTGTGTTCTTACGTGCGAGGTTTTCATTTAAAGTCATCGATTGATTGTGAACATGCGATAAATATTACACTGTGCTATGTCGGCTGTGCGACCAGATAGTTTCTAACAGGAAACATAACTTTTTGGGAAAATCATTTTAAACTGAATTTGAAAACTTGTGGATCATAATATCAAATTTGTTAAATGGAACCACATTTTTTCCTTAAAAATATGATTTCTATAATTAGATGCCACTGCAAACAATATAGGTTGAATCATACGAAATACCACTCCTGAGAATAGTCACAATATTAGGTACATACTTTTGATGTGAAAAATGCTAAGATAAATGACAATATCCCCAGCTGAGCTGTATCAAATTAAAGACTGCATGAGCACACAGTTTTTTTCTTTCTTACGTTTCTTTTTTGCATTCCAATAAGAAAAATCACGAACGCTTTCTTGTGTACTTTTCGTATACGTAAACTTCTACAAGCAAAAAAAAATGAAAATTGTAACGGTTTGAGGTTACACTTCATAAGCTGTTAGTTTCCACCTGTAAAAGCTAATGAATATAGAAGATTTTACGGAAGAAATGTGACCGCGCTTGCTGAGTTGCAGCCAGAAATTTCTTAAGGGGAGTACGTCGATTTGGTCCATTGGTGAAAGCTTCATATATACATACATTGCTTTAAACTGGTGCTCAATCCTTCTCAGGGGTCTGGACTCGAGGATATCCAACGTGGCTACACCTCTGACCTCACGCATAAAAGCGGCCTTACAAATAGGAAATTGAGGGATTAGCGATAGAGCTTTTCCAATGGAAGAAACAGGATAAGGACAGATGTTTGAATAAAGAAAATGGTGACCGCCATGGAAATATAAAGGATAAAGTTTCTATACCGGCCGTACGGCCATCCGAGAAAATTTTCGTTGCATCATTACCACGGCAGTTTTTCTACTCCCTTTGACATCGGATATAGAATATCCGAAGTCAAAGAGACACAAATGATTTGGCATATTTAGCTACCATCCAGGTTTAAACTGACATGGAAATATCAGCCAAATCCAATTATTCCCTGGAAAAAGAAAAACTAATATTTTTATGCCGACTGAAAGTGCATAATGAAAGATTAAAAAACAAATAATAGAGAAAAAAGAAAACAAGTAGCTTTCCACGGGAGAGAGGGAATCAATAAATCGTCATGGGTTGTGTGGTTTCGCGTAAGAAAATCTCTGCACTAGCGTGGATCAGGTCTGAACTCTTATATTCTCACACCTGATCTAAGTTGACTGCATCAGAAATGTAACCACACACTTCATCGGTCGAGTTTTCTTGAGCACTGGTTCCAAATTATTCGTCCTAGTTGGTCCTGTCTCAAATTCCGTTGTGCTTGTCTTTCCAGCTGCAACCAACATTCTCTAATTCCGTTGTGCTTGACGCTGGCCGGTGCCAATATGGAGTAACTCAAGTATTTATTTAGCTTAGAATATTAATGGTAAAAAAACTTTTACTTTGACAGGTAACATTGTGAACCTTGTTGTGCCTTGTTGTTTCCTAAACAGCACTAAAATAACCTTTATGTACCCTTAGTAAATTGAAAATATTTCCCTGTCTGAGGTACTTCTATAGGGAAGATATCCGAATATAACACATTTCAGGCAACTCACCCTACAAATACAGCAACGGGAACAATTTTCGGAGACGTAATTTTTATAACAGAAAAAATAGTAAAGTTGTTAATTATCACTGTAACCCCCCTCTCCCCCTACAGCACGCACATACACCAAGTAAATCGAGTAGAAGCCAATGTTTTCTAATAATCGAATTACGTGATAGGAAAATATTTTAGGAAACACACACACTGGCATTATGCTTAACTGCAGTGTGCTGGTCCCCTGTGGACTTTTAAATAACTGTTCTGGCAATCCTAATTTCGAAAGCAAAATCATTAGAAAAATCGCTGTGTAACCAAAAGTTTGGGGAATCTCCCCTAAATCAGACATTTCGTATAAAATGCAATTTGTCCACTGTCCCTCACTCAAGAGGGACGGGGCTAATCTCTGCGGAAGATTTCCGGTGGGTAGGAAATTTCAAATGCAGAACAGATTAGCAAATAGGGGCGAATTGTCTGTTAGGGCTATAGGAGTTTATAATTACTGGTATGCAAAGAAATATAGCACCATTATCAAATTCTCCCCCTCGGCTTCGTGTTTTCTTTATTAAACTCTTATTCCAGGTATTGTTTTATCCTTATTTCTGACAATGCAAAAATACACCACAAAGATTTTTTTTTTTTTTTTTGATTGGAGGTTTAACGACCACCGTGAGCAACTCAATGGGCTATAAGCAGTCGCCCGTCCCTAATTTAGGGTCACTGGTTCCAGGAAAGGGAGAGAACCAGTGCCGTAAGACAAAACCAACATCCATGCCTCACCGGGATTCGAACCCGGACCCCTTACGGACGAATGATCAGAGGCCAACGCCTTAGACCACTGCGCCACCGGGGCGGCCACCACAAAGATGACATCCGAAATTCGAATGAGAGAAAGTAAAAATCGCATCAATCGCAATTGCTGCAATTGACAAACTGAATTTCTTTTAGCACATCTTTTGTAAAAACGATCGTTCTTATGTTATCGGTGTGTCCATCCGTCCTGCTATGATCTCCACAGCTGTGGAACCAACAGACCAATTTGAAAGATTATCTTCGCGTTGGGAAAACTTAAAATGTATGAATTATCATTCTCTATTTTCCTTTATTTTTCATGATGCACAATTCTGCCGTTTGGTGGCATAAATTCAGATAATATTAAATTCAAAATACATTTTATCCATATATTTGCTTCTAAACGTCGGATTGAATTTTTTGTTTTACCTTTCAATTCCATTTATGTCGAAGTCGATGTATAAGGCATTATCAATTTTTCAAGTTGTTTGTGGATTGATTCAATTCGCGTTGATAAATATTTTATGAACACTTTCTTCTTAAAATAATGCATGGTTTCTCTGTAACGAGAGGTACATATAAAATATCATTTTGTCGATATCTCTTCTTCTAAGACTCAGATTTGGAAAATTTCTTCTTTGTTGGATAGTTTCCCATGCGAAATGTTTCTCATTTATTTCGTAAGGAATCATTTGGTCACTCATTTATTTCGTAAAGAATTGTTTGGCCACCAGGGTGGTAAGGGCTTATTCTTGCTTCTGATGTATTAATAGCAAAATCTAATCTGCCGAAAACTCGATTGAAAAAATTATTTCGTATATCGATAACACTCTCGTCAAAAACCTTTTAAGAACAATTTCTTAAAAAAGCGCGTAATTTTTCCGCCGGTGTTTTTGTCTATATCTATGTTTCTAAGTTTCCGATTTGAAAAAAAAATACTTTCTTTGTTGGAGTGGGTTTCCGTTGCGAAACGTTTCTCATAAAATTATAAATTATTCCTAAGGCACAAGTCTGCCACCAAAGGGGGTAAGTTCAGTTTTACGTTTGCAGCAATATCTGCAGGACCGAAAATCCGACCTAAAAACTTCTTTTCCGGTCAGATATTACTAACAATGCAAATTCTGTGTGCGTAGTTTCGTCCCAAAATAATGCACAATTTCTGCGCTGCGATGATGCGCAAATGTTTAATATGTTTTTCTCAATACACCTCTGCTTCTACATGTGCGAATTAAAAAAAAATTATTTCAACACCAGATGTCATTTGCTTTGTAGAACGCTTTAGGCTGGTATGTGTAGAATTTTTTAGTTCACAGTTCTGTCAGTAGGTGGTTTTTTACTTAAGTTTGCAGCTGTATCGCTGCTTCTAAAAATACAATCGAAAAATTTATTCTTTAGTGTGTACCGTTTGCTACTCCAGAGATGTATAGCATTATCATCTTTAAATAATGTACAGATTTTCCGGTAGGGGGCAAAGGTCGAAACCATTTTCATGCTACTTTTGCTTCCGGGGGACGTATTTGAAAAGTTATTCCCCTTCGCAAAGCTTTTTCCATGCAGTATATTTTTCTCAATTTTCAATTAAGCAAAATTCTTCCTCTAGAAAGCATACAGTTATGTAATGTTTCCTTCTCTCATATATTTCTTCTTTTAACTGTTCTGTTTGAAATTCTTTTTGTGTGATACCTTCCGTGTGCTATGACGAACGTTTTGTGCGCCATCCTTTTATTTCCATAAGATGCTTTTCAGCCTGTGGTGGAACTAAACAGGTGTTTCTATTTCTGCATTGCTTATCTATTGTTAAAATCGGTTCATATTTTTTCCAAATCGGCTCCATTGAGTTTCAATAGCTTTGACAAATTTAATTTGCTTCAGAACGGATTCAAAAGACGCAATTATTACACCCGAAAATTTGGTTTCATCTTTCTTTTATTTATCCTTGTTAAAATGCAACCAACATTAGAAAAAAATAAATAATATTTTAGTTATGTCTCTCACTTCTAATTAACGGCTACGTCTTGGGTTTAATAATTTCTAATCGTAGCATGCTAAGATATTTTTCTTTCAAGAAACGCATTTTTATTTTTACACACAGTCTCTCTTGACTTTGATACATTTTTTGCACCTTTCATAAAATTTGCGAATTCCTACTGCGAAAAAAGTTTGTTTTTCTCTTCGAACAGAAACTTTCTTGCCTCCTTTAGTTCAGAATCACCAGCAGAAGGCATACCACGTCGTCTTTTTTTCAGATTTTTAAATAGAAAGAAGTCCCTATGGCCTAAGTCAGGTGATTACGGAATGGAGGAGAAGCCGTAGGAAGCCACTTTCCGTCACAGCTTGCATGGAAATACCAGCGTTGTGGATTGGAGCAATGTCTGGAGAAACAGAACACCCAGTTGCAATTTTTCCCGCCGTTTCGTCTTGATGGTTTAACGCAACTGCCGCAGTAACACAGCAAAAGAGGTCAGCAGTCAGTGTCCTTTTACGAGACATATAATGAATTAGCATCAACCCTTCTCAGTCCCCAAAACATTATTAATTTAATCATTATTGATTAATTATTTATTTCTTATTTTAATTATTAATTCCATAATTAATAATTATTTATTTTCAACATTTATCGGTGTTCCTTACACTAATGAATTAAGTAGTTCGTGTTATCTATTTCTATTTATCAGATTTTCTTTCTCCAGCAGCAGATAATTGAAATGTGGTGGCTACACAAAGCAGTTGGATTTCTGGAATTAAGTAAACCCAGAGAATAAGGTATCAAAAGTGGGCAAATAATTTGCATTCTATAAGGCCATTATACTTAATTTAAAGCAAATAACCGTTATCTGTCCAGAATTTTCATGCAGGTGCAAGTGAGAAAAGAATGTAGTTCATGATCTTATTACAATGATACTTAAAGACTGGATTTCATAACCCGTTTCCCCTATTTGCCCCGCATGAGGAAATGGCGAGGCACTACTATAAAACTTTTGCATTGCAATTTTTGGGTGATACCGTAATTTGATCTCTCATTTGGAGTAAAATGGCGTGTGTTCGGTGTAAATGATATTTTTATATTACATAACCTGGTCATATAGTTTAAATGTGTGTGCTTGTATTCAATTTTTGGAGATTGCTGAGGTCATATTGTCTCCACGTTCCAAAATCGAGAAAACATTACAAGTATTCTTAGTTGTTAAGGTCTACATATCTTGTGCTAGGTAGTGTTAAATAATTCTTACATAGAATTCCATCAAGTTAAAAATATTCCTCCCTTTTTTCGGTAGAGAAGGTAATGTCTCCTTGCCGTGTCTAATTCCGAATAGTATTTTTTTATACTTTATACCAGCGGAGGAAAATCTAAAACAATGTACTATACATTCCCTACGTCAAAAACCGATGAATACCAGAAAGGAGCACTGAATGAGCGGGAAAGCCACAATGAGCTTAAAAGAGATATGTCTCCTCTGGACCAACGTAACCAGTCTGTGGAGCCTTTACACGAATGTAACACAGTATACAAGGATAATAGTGTTTCTCTTTGTATTATAAAATTTCGTTTCAAAAATGTCTTACTTATGAATGTACTTTAATTTATGTGGTATTCACTTTTTTCCTAGGTTGCCGAAACACAAGCTGCTAGAGGAAAATGCCAGGAAAAGGCAAGTCATCTGCAGCGAAAAGATGGTCCTCTTGGCACTGTTACAGAAATGAACGTTCAATTGAAGACGGGCACCTTTTTCCGGATAAAACCTGGATTTTCCATGGCCCAAATCAAGCAAGCTGTTGCAGAACAAACAAAGGAAAATGGAATTTTAGACCCAGGCCTCATTCTCCAGTCACCAAGAGGGAGATACAAGGTGCTCGAGAATATAGGAAGCGGGAGCTACGGTCAGGTAAGCATGCATCATTTCAGTTATTGTTCTAATGAAACTTGATATTTAATGTCGGTCTCGTTGCTATTAGCAATACATTTTTTGAGTGTTTTTATTTCGCCGTTTCCTTATGGACGTTAATTGATAGTGAGACAGAAATATAAATAACGTATATAGGATGAAGAGAAACGAGTGAGCTGGGACTTACAATTCTATGAGTACGCATCAGTTTGCTGCTCAATTTGCAATGACCGACAGGAATTATTACGTGCGATGATTGTTTTTATGGAATCGATCTATTTAATGTTTTTGCACTTCATTTAAAAATAATCATCAGCTGGCACATTGGGACAAAATTCATGTTTTTTTTTAATTTGTTACAGCCAGAGTGCGACTACACATACATACACTATGCTATTCTCTACGATTAAGAGATTAACTTCAATAAGAATTAGACTACCAGATAATTTTTGCTTTCTGTTGCAGTATCAAACGTCTTCATTTGCAACGATCTTGACATACAACTCGGGCTTCACTGAATCCATCACACGCCGTATGCAAGATGATCTATGCTTCATACTCATTATCTTTTTTTTCATTCTGACACTCCTCAATGTGATCCTTCCATGACTTCCTTGGCCTTCCTCTGTCTTTGTGATAAAAATTTGCATAAATGTGATAAAAAGATGCATAAAATGTCAAAATTGTAGTCTAACCAATGACTTGTTTTTCAGTTTTGTTTTCTGTGACATGGGCCTGCAGAAAACACAACTGATTGCAGAACTAAAGGTTTAGAGATTGTTGGGCGTTCTAAGAAGTAACGAGTGTCCACAATTAGTTTTTACAACAGCTATAAAACAAGGGCATATCGAAGAGAAAGTTATTCGTTGTGTATAAAACTTGATCAAGAGTCTCGGTGCCGCAGGGGTTTATGCCCTCACTTCCGACCGATTTTCCGCAACTGATCCAATTTCGAGGTTCGGCGAGATATCGGTGGTTCCTTTGCTTTACTCTCCCCTAGAGCTAGTGTGGGATAATTTGTAATTAGGGACGTTAGACTGCTTATATAGTTCATGAAGTTGCTCATGGTGGTCATTTAAGTTCGAAATAAATGAAAAGAAAGTTGGCAGGAGGGAATTTGGGAGAAAAGATTTTTCATTATGTCCCAAAGCAGGAATCGGCAACCTTCCGGTACATGCGGTAGCATTTCAGTTTTAAGTTATATATATACTGTACTAGAAAAACCGCCACCACGGAACATTGGTTTATCCCGTCTTGCTCTTCTCAGCTTGCGTCCTCCACAGCAGAAAAAAGTTATCACATGCCAACAACCAGCTGGAATGGTACCCAACGTGAACGAAGGTCACATTTCCCTTTTATCATAGTCTGCCTCCCTTCATACAGCCAAATATCAAATTGCAATGCGCTCCAACGCACCGTTACTATTTGTGCGCTGCAGGTGTTTGTTGTAAATTCACGCATTTTCGTATGACAAGAGTTGAAAGGTGAAACAAATCAGAAGTCTGGTGGAGCCCGATTCCGTTCTTTATCTGTTCTTAGAGCACAAATAGGTCACTTTAAAATAAAAAATAAATGGACCGGTAAGGCGTCCGCTGGTCGTATAAGAATACAGGGCTGGCCGTTGTTTTGATTATAAACATTTCTTTAGGACAGAGGTTGGGTTCCTGACCCCTGTTCTAAAGAAATGTTCATAATCAACACATTGGTGAAAACCCCTAATAAAAGAATTAAAAAATATCACTGCACGCCATTTTGAAGGAACAGTACAATTTTAAGAGTGCTTTACCATTATGTCTTAATTAAAAGTGTTTATACTAAACGCATTGGTTACAACGCCACAAAAATGTAAAAAACAGATTTGGCGCCTTGGCCATTTGGAAGAAACTATACACCTTTTAAGAGCGATTTATGATGATGTCTTAAGAGAAAAGTGTTTAATCAATGCCTTCTTCCAATTCCTATGTATGAATCTTTATTGAAAATTAGATGCAGAGGCTTCCGAGAGCTTAAAGAAGCATGCACCTCTATGCTTTGCGTAATCGGAAAATCCACCTTGATTGATTAGGATAAACAAAATGACAATGACGGATGGCATCATGACTAGAAACTTGGAAACAGTAATGAGCCGGACATGTTGCTAGAAAGACTGGCCAACGTTAGAAAACTGAAATATTTGATTGGCTACTAGGATGCCAAAACAGTATACCCCAGTGTCATGGAAGAGAACGGCGTAACACAGAGAAATGAGGGAGAGGATTGGGGAAGCTTTAATTCAGTAGTAGCTGCGCATATATCATCATCCTTGTCAACAATTATCAGCCCACTGCTGGAAGAAGAAGGTATCACCAAGTTTCTTTTGCTAAGGCCTGTCTTGAGCCTGGCTCGTCCATGTTACCCGTACGTTCTTTCGAATTTTATCCACTTATCTCCGACGTGATCTTCTGGTTCTTTTCCGGTCTGTTGGTAACCTGCCTAAAATTTCAGCTACTAATCTGTGTTCCGTTCTGTTGTCAATGTGTCTATCCCGTTGTTATTTCAGGGATTTTACTCTGATCATAACAAATCATGATTCCTTCATTCTTGTCATTTTAATGATCCATGAGTCCTTTTTCTGTCGTCTTATCTTTCCTGGTTACACCAAGCATGCATTTCCCATGATCCTTCCAGCTGTCTGCAGCCTTTATGTCATTTTGGTTAAGGTCCATGTCTGTGCTTCGTACGTAAAAAATGGGAGAATCCATTGATTAAACAATTTCTGTAAAGTTTTAATACATAACGGCATATTGCTCTTCAAATTTGGACTGCTCTTTCCATAAGCTCAACAACCAAATTTTATACGTCGATTAATCCTTCTCCATGTCACCCTTCTTTTATGTCTGTTGTACAAAATAAATGTTGGTGTCAGTTATCTGTAGCTGTTCCCATCAATTGATAAATTTCCATTTCTTGTAAAAGCAGGGCATATCGGTGTTAATTTTTAAATAAGTAAATAAATAAGTCATAAGGAATTAATTTTAGGCCATAGGATTCATATTCGTGAATTGCATGGCGTAAATCATTTTATCTTGCGCAAATATGTGTCTCTGCAGGCAAATAGAAATAAAAACGAATTATTGTGCAATTCATTCGTTACCAGACATATGTTGATTTCCGTCTGTGAGCATGATACATCAATATGTATAGTCGGTATTGAAAAACCACTATTTATATAGGAAAAATAGGTTCAAGCTAAACAAATTGATTTCAAACGTTTTTGAAACTTGAATGAAGAACCAGATCTGAATGCGAAAAGCCAGCTGAGAAAAGCCATTTGTTATCTAACACAAGACGGGTACTTGAACAGCACTTCGAGTTGTAAATAATTGATGTAGTCACTACGAATTGTGATGATATCTTGTAACGTACATAGTACATATCATCCTATTGTCAATGAAAGGCTGAAATGAGTTGATGTTGAACAATTTTTACAGCTACCTGTCCTGTATGGGGCAAGAACTGATAAACAGTTTAGTTTAGTGAAACGCGGTGATGCGAAAAACGCAAAATACGCTATTATTGACGCCCCAGCTGTGAAAAGCCACTTGTTAGCCGTTAGAGGGACAGTTCTTCGAATCTCACAAAAACTAGGAAAAATAGTTACAATTATTCACTTGCCTAGGGCGTGAAATGAGCAAATGTTCCAAAAGCATGTCTGCAAATCTTTGAAAAAGGTCTTATTGCAAGTTAAACTCAAGAACGGAACATCGGCTGATTTTAACTGGAAAACAATCTTTAAAAAATTACATTTGCAGTCTTTAAGAATGAAATGAATGCAACTCCTGAAACTTGGAAACCTGTTTAGCAATTTTTTAATGATCACGTATATAATATCAGACAGAGGATATGGTTCGACAATCATTAAGATTGGTTTACGGAAAATTCTTTTTGAATAGGATACGTCCCAGCTCAACCAATGCATTCCAAACATTTTGGATTTATCCTGATACCCAACGATTATACAACATATATTTATTTGCATTCGGAATTGTATATTTTTTTTAAACAGAAACACCGAAATGCTAATAAATATTTTTCAACTGGCAAGCGAAAAACTGTTTAACAACTTCTGTTGGTTCGGGATTTTTCTGCTTGACTGCATTTTTGCTTACCACTATAGTCAGCCACTGTTTATTGGCAGAAAAAGTGGAAGAAGTGTATTTTGTAAATGATTATTTGTGTTCCGTATGATGTCTTTTTCTGAAGCAGAGGGAAGCGGAGAGTTGTTTTATGGTACCGAAACGAAGGTGGCCAACATTTTCTGCTAATATTTAAATTGTAAATCCTTGAAGGAGCCATGCCGTATAGTAAATTAATTATCAAAGCACGCAGAATATTCTGCCTTGGTGGACATAGCATATTTTTTGTCTTGTACTTGTTTAAAAAAATCCCTTCATTCTGAAATGTCGTGAAACTTTTCATTATCAAAAGGTGAGTCCGACATGAGCGATACTTTGGCTGAGTGTCTTTTGTTCTGTTTGTCACCGAAGCCATTAAATGAATCATGAATACATTTAATGAAGCTACGCATGACATATTTTATAAGAGTCTGTTTTGACAACGAGCTATTTGGATATTCCTGCAGTAACACACATAAGTTTGAAATTTATTAAAACACAATAAAGCAAAAACCTGCAAAATGGAAAGGAAATGGGGTCTCGGGGATATGTATATAGAACTGGTTTCCAACATGTTAATCATTAATAATAACTAAATAGGTTTGTTTGTTCAACAACACGGTGAGAGGCTCGGTGGGCAATAAGCAGACACACGTCCGTAATTTAGGATCACTCATTCTAGGCACGGAAGAGAACCAGTGTCGTAATACAAACACAGCATTCTTGCCTTTCCGCAATTTCAACCCATCTTGGACGAATAGTCAGAGCTAGACCACTGCGCAACCGGATTGGCGAAATAGGTTTTACATAACACATAATTTTTATGAGATACTATTTAAATTATGTTTTTAATAGGATTCCATAATTTTATTTTACTGTTTTTCTAAATCAGTGTTTCAAAAGATGCGAATCAAGGAGACTCGCAACCTTTCATAAAAAACGTTAGAAATATTTTTTTGATTGGAGGTTTGACGACCACCGTGAGCAACTCAATGGGCTATAAGCAGTCGCCCGTCCCTAATTTAGGGTCACTGGTTCCAGGGAAAGAGCCAGTGCCGTAAGACAAACACAACATCCATGCCTAACCGGGATTCGAACCCGGACCCTTTACGGACGAATGATCAGAGGCCAACGCCTCAGACCACTGCGACACCGGCTTAGAAATATTCAAACACCTGTCACACAACAGATTCACCATCTTGGGGAAAGAAATAGTCGGCACGTTATGGCCACCCATGGGAATTTTTTTGTAGTGATGCGTAATAGTGAATCTTTTATTTATAAATCCAGAAAGAATAAAAAAAGTTTAGCGGCTACACTCACATTTTGCCCATTTCATGGATATTTAAATTTCACTGAATATTGATGTCGTTGATAAACCAAAGTTCACGATCTCGTAGGAGTGATGAATTTCAGCCACATATAAATTAAAATTCTGACTGCTGCCCCGGTGGCGTGGTGGTCTAAACAATGGATTCTGACTCTTTATACGATATGGGTCCGGATTCGAATCATGGTGAAGCACTGATGTTTTGTTCCTAACACGGCACTATGCCTCTACCGTTCCTCGAACAGTGGCCCTAAATTTGGGACGAGCTGCGGCCTATAGGCCACTGAGCTTCTGCCTAAAACCCACTGAGATGCCGCTTGCAGCCCACTGAGCTGCTGCCTATAGCCCACTGAGTTGCTGACGGTGGTCGTTTAACTCCCAATAAAAAACATCCTTTTTCACTGCATTTAAACCTCAAGAACCACTGCGGTAAATTCATCAAAGAGCAAAAACATTATGACCACTGCTTCATATGATGCTGGTCCTCCATGTGCCCTCGAAATAGATCTTACTCGGCGAGGAAGGGACGTTACACGGTTTCTAAAACTGTATTTGGGTATCTGGCGCCAACTGGTTAACGGCATATCATTAAACCCTTGTAAGTTGAGCCGCACCGCAGATAGAAATTGCTGTTCCAACACAAACCACAGATGCTCGATTTGGTTCAAGTCTGGGAAATCTGGAGGTCATGGTAATACCTGGATGTACTTCTCATGTTCCTCGAAACTTTTTTTGACTATCCAGAAAGTATGGCGTTTCGCATTATCGTGTTGAAATAAGGAACTACTAGAGGGAATACCGTTTAAATGAAAGAATAGAATTAACCTGGTCTGTAATGATGTTCAGGTTGGTGGTAGAAGTCATAGTTTTTTGAAGAAGAATGACCGGACCCAGTATTTTCCAGCAGAACATTGCCCACTGCATTGTTCTGCTGGAACTTCTTCCACTGTCTTATTTTCGTCCCACGGTGCATTCCAAAGCTAACACTTCCACAAGTAAACGACGCACACCTACCCTACCATCCACATGGTCCGGAAGATATCGAGGCTCATTGGCCCAGGCAAACTTCCTCCAATCATTCAAGGTTCAGGTTTGATCTTCTAGCGCCAGTTGTACGTTCTTTACCGACGTACGAAGGTTACCATGGCCACTCGTAGATAGCTTGCAGCTACGTGGCTCCATTTTCAGCAGTGTTCGAGATATTGTATGTTGTGATTAGCATTCAAATGATCGGCGAGTTGCTCCACAGTATGCATTTTGTTGGCTCGTACCAAACGGTATAGCCTTCGCTTACCTATAGCATCGATGATTTGGGGTCGGAACACACATTGCTGGTTTCTCCCTCAATGGACTGCTTTCTGAAGGTAGGAACCGTGGCTGAATATGAGCATCCCCAGAAGCGTTTCCGTCTTGGAAACCATCTGACGCACTCGTTTGGCCATTAAAAGAACGATCGGACTCACTCGTTTGGCCATTAAAATTACAACCTGACTCACTCGTTTGGCCATTAAAATTACGACCTGACTTACTCGTTTAGCCATTAACATTACTATCTGACTCACTCGTTCGGCTATTAAAATTACGACCTGCCTCTCTCGTTTGGCCATTAAAATTAAGATCTCACTCTCGTTTGGCCTTTATTATTAATATCTGACTCACTCGTTTTGTCATTAAAATTACTACCTAACTGACTCGTTTGTCCATTAAAATTTGGCATTTTTCAAACTTGCTAAAGTCCGCTGCATTTCCCACCTGAGAAACGAGAATACAGTTGATTTAAAGACCTCAGTATCAAGCGTTATTTATACCATTGCATAACCTTCACACACATCGTCGTTTGCCTGCGGCTTCTTCAATTTGCATAAAGACGCTTTGGTCATTATGTTCAGGCCGCCCCGGTGGCGCAGTGGTCTAGGCGATGGCCTCTGATCATTCGTCAGAAAGGGTACGGGTTCGAATCCCGGTGCGGCATGGACGTTATTTTTGTCTTAGGGCACTGGCTCTTTCCCTTCCCTGGAACCAGTGATCCTAAATTAGGGACGGGCGACAGCTTACAGACCATTGAGTTGCTCACGGTGGTCGTTAAACTTCCTATAAAAAATAATGTTTTGTGTCTTCGGTGTATTTTGAAGTAAACGTCAAATAAGATTTTTCTTTTCTCTTTTGTTGTCGGTATTATTATAACAGTGGTTCGTAGTATGCATCCTTGTATTTTTCAATAATCGCGGATTAAAGAACATTTTCCTTGAAAATGACTTTTTTTGTTTATATTAAGATGATATCTGATGAAATGTTTTGCGGAATAATATGTATTTGTTTTTGCAGGTTGTGAAATGTTTAAAGCAAGGAACCAATGAAATTGTGGCTGTAAAATCTGTCAAGATAGACGAAGAAGTATATTTAAATGAATTGAACATCCTATGCGGATTAAATTTCTGGAGGGCGTATCAGGTAAGCATTTCTTTGACCATCATTATTATATTAGTTTTTAACAATAGACTTTTATGATCTCGGTATTTCCTTCAGTCTGAATTCAATGATGTAACATAATCTCTCAGAATAATGGCGAAAGTTACTCTGCTAATTTAAAGTTAATATTCTTGATCCTCCAAATTATAATATACACAACGTAATGTTCTGCATTGCTATCAGTTAAAATATTCTTTACCAAGAAGTGTAAGAAACCTTTACAGAGTGTAAGGATTTTTACTGAGTCGCAATTCATTTCCAGGTGGCAGGAACTTGGATCAGAGTCCATTTTCTAAGGCATGTACCAGAGGAAATTAGCCTAAAAGAGCAACTTCGTCCTTAAGGATTCTCCTTTCACAGCTGAAAAATTTATGAAATCGTCTTTTTTTCCCTATTAAGATTTGGGACAAGTTTTTATTAAGGTCACCAAATTAACGCTAGTGTTCCCACGAAGATTGGACTTTCGATTTTTGCATGAATCGCAGTTCCAGGAGAAGATAAAAAGTAAAGACCTTGAGAGCGAAGCACGACATTCACCACGTTTTATTTGGATTAACGAAAATTTGATTACCTTGCGTTTTGTACTGAAGATTAGCTTGTTACGAATCACAAGCCATGGAAACGCAAGAATTTCTAAAACGTCAACAGAAATTTAATAATCCGAGATTATTCTTGAAATTATTTTGACAAAGAATATTTTTTAAAATTTTGTTAACATATAACACATCTTTAATTACACATGTTATTTCTTTTACAAAAATGCCCATGTAATTGTAGTCCTTTCCTAACTATTAATACAATTATAACTAAGGAATGTTTCTGAATTACAAACTCAATAATCGTTGTGATACTGGTTGAGATTCTACGCTAAAGAAATATGGTCAAGCTATCTGTTCTACTGTTACTCCTCCATACGTGAACAAATTATCGAGGATTTTTTTTTATTTCGAAAGTAGAAAATAGTGTACAGTAAAACTCAATTTATCCGGACTCCAGATATCCGGAATTCCAATTATCCGGATCGCTTCTTCTTCTCTCGAGGCCAAGTAGAATTAAGATTTTTATTTATTTATTTTTGTGTTTTTAGTTTTTTCGTTCATTTAAATAATACAAAATGATAGTGCAGTACAGTAGATATTTTTTTAATGTACAACATTTGTTGTTATAAAATACGATAAACGAAAAAAATTTAATTTCCTCACTTTAATTAATAAATAAGTATTTGGCCTACAGACAACCCAATTATCCGGATTTTACGAATATATGGAAAAGCAAATATTCGTAAAATCAAACAATTATCCAGATTTTGCGAACATCCGGATGGGCGAATATTAGTAAAATCAAACAATCATCAGAGTTTTGCTAATATCCGAATGGGAGAGATTCGTAAAGCAAACAGTTATCCGGATATTGCGAATATCCTGATGACCGAATATTCGTTAATGAATATTCGAATATCCGGATGGGCCATTTTTACGAACATTCGTCTCAGTTATCCGGATAATTGGAGGTCTACTGTAGTTTATTTTCACTAAATTGTATACCGTAATTTTAAATTTATGCAACATGAATTATCCGCCTTTCCATTTCAACCTGCCTATGGAATTTAGAAACTTTTTTCCCGCGGAAACATGTAAATATTTGCTTGGTCCATGAGGTTTTAAAATTGACATGGCTAATAGAGTATCCGCAATGGTATCGGAAATGCATTGCATTCAAAACGAGTTCTATGTCAGACTTGTCCACACAAATATTTGGAGGTCGTATAATTATCGTACTGTTGAATGTTTCGTGACCACGTACATAGAGGTTAGCTAACTGAATTTCAAATAGTTTCCACCACTTCATGCTTTCTTGCCGGCTATGTTTAATTAACGACAGCTAATATTTATTGTAAACACTTCTGTAATTATTCTGATTCGTAGTAGAAATTAAATAGATTGTTGTGAAATATCAGATACATACTACATTTTCTATTTGAAGGGAAACGTAATACATACACACATACATTTTTTATTCACAAACAAACTGATTAAAAACATGTTTAATCAAAGCTTTCTTCGAGGTCTTACTTATGGATGAGAGACGCTGAAGAGCTTGTTGGCACGAAATTCAGAGTATAGGCCTCCCCCATTATTTTCCAATTTCATCGATCCTTAGCCCCAGTACACCATTTAGGACCTCAAAATTTCGAAAGGTCATCTTTCCATCTCGTTCTGTGGCTCCATCTTGTCTCTTTCCATCTCGTTCTGTGGCTCCATCTTGTCTCTTTCCATCTCTCGGTTGCCATTCTGTTATTAATCGTGTCCATCTTTCATGTCCAGCCCATCTCCACTGCTATTCCTTTATTATTTTTATAAAATCTATTATTCCTGTTCTTTATCTTATAAGTTCATTTCTAACTCGGTCTCTTCTCAACATTCTCCCCTCTAACTTTTGTTATTCCCAACATTCTCCTCTCTAAATTTCTTACAGATACTTTTATTCTTCCACATTTTAGTTCTGTGACACTCCACGTTTCACTTTTATAAGCAAACATGGGGTTAACACATTCATGAAAGATTTTTCTTTTTAAACACAATGGAAGATCGCCTGTTAAATAGTCTTTAAAAAAGACACACAGAGTTTGAAAAGTTCTGAAAGAAACATGGATTAATGCATCTTTGTTATAACAAGGAACGATAGGAAGAGGAACTCAAGTATCAAGAAAATTACGGGAGTTAATAATATTAAGGTAAAGTACCGCTAAGACGGCAATTCGTTGGACTTATAACTACAAATTTGGCATCGTTAGACAACTGAAATTTCCACACTGGATTTTGCTCGAGTTTCGTTAAAACTGTTTGAACTGTAAAGCAAAGTTTACCTAACACTATGCGGCAATACTTTTTTTATGCTTCGGGGTTTAATAAACGTTATTAGAGTTCTGAGGACTGCAACAGTTTCTCTGGTCCTATTTTGGGGCCATTTGTTCCCAGCAGGACAGAAACCCAGGGCAGACTCGAGCCAGGATCCTACTCATACGGCTATACGTAGAGACACCCGATCCTCTGGAGACTTAGCTACCGGAATGACCACGAAATTATATAATGAACTTATTAATCACATTACGTTTTTAAAGACTTTTATGTCTTTTAGTGTTAAATCTTTTTCGTGTTCCTTTTAATTTTTCATTTTCAAAAATCTAATGTTAGCTACGAAATGGGAACGAGTATGAAGATTGGAAAACTTTAATTTGGAGTGAGACATGTTTCGTTCCTCCGTGAACATAGTTGGGTAAAATAGGTCCAGCTCATAGGTTAATGCCTTATTACAAAATACCTGGCACTGACTTGCTTTTAAAAACATACATCATATACTAAGTACGCCGTACTTCGAAGAAAATTTTTTTCTGGCATACGGTATACTTGAAAAAAAAACCCCATGGTTTATGCACAGAAACTATAATTATGATTAAAATCCTTAAAACTGTATTAAATTTATCCGGTGATGCAGTAAAGGACAAAATGTTTGATAATGGACAAAATATTTTTTTTTCAAGTTGTGTGTTCATTAAATAAAAGCAATAATTGGAGAACAGTACACAACTTATATTTGTTTGTCTTTTTGCAGTCACACATCGTTAGATCAATTGATTCCTTCGTCATTTCCAAGAATGGATTCTTCGTCTTTGAAATGTTGGATGAGAGCCTACGTGACTACATGCAGCGTCAAGGTCCACTTCTTCTCGCGGATGTTAGATGTATTATGCGACAACTGATGACTGCCCTGGCCAAGTTGAAGGTAAGTTATTTCCTACTCTTCTAGAAGAACTTTTATTTGTTGTAAACTTTCATTGATTGCATAGTTTCGTTTTCATAAAACCAATAGATATCCGTCATTTATGGGTCCGAAAAGGACTCAAGGAATATTTTAGCCAAATGAAAGGAGTCAACAGGAATATGAAAATGTTTAATGGCATTTTATTTACCCACAAAATTCACATAGGCTGCGTTTCAATTCATTTTTCATCATGCTTTTTTACACGTTTAATTTATATGTTCTCTTGCTTATCTTTATGAATCACATACAAGATCTCCTATCCTAATTTTTGTTCACCAGATTAATTTCTTTATTCTAAAATAACACCAATTTTATTTTTTCTCAGAATTGTAGGATGCTCCACACAGTTGTTCAGTGTTATTGTTCAAACTACTAAATATTGCGTCGAGAGTGAAAAATATGCGAAGCAGGTCCTATGTGGCCTGGGAATGTTTACCTTTCATTACTTTAAGCAACTAACAGTTACTTGATGAGCGTGTACAGCGGATTTGCGATAAACTTAATATTGTTTTTGTAGAATTCAAAATAACGCTCCTTAAACATTAAATATACGAAAATATTGTCTCTTCACTTCCAGCCTTCGTATAAAATCAAACAATATGCTTGTAATAGTGTCCAAGCCGAACAAACACACCTGTAAAATAGCGCGCAAGCCTAATAGACACGCTAGAAAGAGAGTGTACACACAGAAAGGAACATTTGCAAAAGAGAAGGAGAGCCAGAGAGATACGCTTGAAATAGAGCGCAGAAAACCAACAGACATGTCTGAAACATAATGTGGAGAACCAACTGATACTCCTGAAACATAGTGTGGAGCCTAAATAATAACATATGGAACTTTACACCAACTATTCATAAGATAGTATAACTATACTAGTGATCTGAATATATTGCGTACCTAAAAATCGAAGTTTCCAAGCTTTCGCACATCAACCAGATGGCTTTTTTAAGGAAGGCAGTATGATGTCTACCTAACGTGAAAAAGCCGTCTGGTTCGAAAGCTTGGAAACTTCTATTTTTCTATACGCCAATAAATTCGGATCGCTAGTATAGTAATACTATCTTATCTACAGTATAGAGAACCAACAGATACGATAGAAACATAGTGTGAAGAACCAATAGACACAGACACGTGTGAAACATAATGTGGAGAACCAACAGATACGCCTGAAACATAGTGTGGAGAAACAACAGATACCCTTGAAACATAGTGTGGATCCTAAATAATAACATATGAAACTTTACACCAACTATACATAAGATAGTATAACTGTACCAGTGTTCCGAATACATTGACGTACCTAAAAACGAATTTTCCAAGCTTTCGCACATCAATCAAACGGCTTTTTCATGAAACGCAGTTTGCTGTTTACCTTCTTTGGAAACGCCATCTAGTTGATGTGCGCAACCATGGAAACTTCGATTTTTCTGTACGCCAATAAAATCGGATCACTTGTATAGTTTTACTGTCTTATGTATAGTTTGGAGAACGAAGAGATACGACAGAAACATAGTGTGAAGAACTAAAAGACACGTCTGAAACATAATGTGGCGAATAAACATACGCCAGTTTTTTATCTAAGGGCTTAATGACCGTCTTGAGCAGCTCAGTGGGATATGAGCAATCCCCCGTGCCTAATTTATCGCTACTGACGCAAGGGAAAGGAGAAAGTCGGTGTCGTAAGTCAAACAGAACATGCATGCCACTCCGGGATTCTAACCTAGACCTGTCTCCGAAGAATAGTCAGAAGCTTGAGCTTAGACCACTGTGCCACAGGGTTGACCCTGAATACATTGATTTTGTATCTGCTATAAATGTTTTGCAGCCAATAATCATGTTCCTATTCAGAGAAACTTTGACATGGGTTATACTAGTTCATGAAATTATTTTCAAATATCATATTATCACACATTTACAGTCTTTCAATGAATTTATTTGTACAACTACACGCATATTTTTTTCATGTGGTTGAGATTGGAAGAATTCCAATAGTGCAGTAAAAGGAATTGATAAGAGAAGTTTGAAGATCCCAGGAAACAGACAATCACAAAATAACCTACTTTTTTTTCGAAAGTGGATCCTTTTTTCTTTTGGTAACGAAAAAAACGCTGAGGGAAATTACAAATCCTTTAATAAGAGTACCATTGAAATTCAAACAAAAGTCTTCGCTCTTTCCACGTTCATAAGTGAGTCACGGAAAAATTCTCATTGGCCGCCACCGGGAGTCGAACCCAGGGTCTTCCAGTTTCGCACCGGATATGCTTCCGCTACACCACAGCGGCCTCGAATTCCTCCAGACTCACACACGCTAACTGCCAAGCCAAGTTGGCAGGTTGCTTCTTGGAGCCCCGCACAATGCTGGGGATTCACCAAAGATGGTAAACATCAACTGAGGAAATAATTATAAGACCCTGGGTTCGACTCCCGGTGGCGGTCAATGAGAATTTTTCCGTGACTCACTTATGAGCGTGGAAAGAGCGAAGACCTTTGTTTGAATTTCCTGGTCGCCTAATTATTTCTTCATTCGCCTTCTAATTATTTCTTCATTCGCCTTCTAATTATTTCTTCAGTTGATGCTTACCATCTTTGGTGAATCCCCAGCATTGTGCGGGGCTCCAAGAAGCAACCTGCCAACTTGGTTTGGCAGTTAGCGTGTGTGAGTCTGGAGGAATTCGAGGCTGCTGTATTGTAGCGGAAGCATATCCAACTCCCGGTGCCGGCCAATGATAATTTTTCCGTGACGCACTTATAAACGTGGAAAGAGCGAAGACCTTTGTTTGAATTTCGTGGTTTACGTTCAATGTTTGTATTAATTAGAGTACCTTTCATTGTACGCTCTGTGTAAAAAGTAAAACAATCCCGTAACAATACGAAAAAGTTGAAGAAACTCCTCGTGCAAGCATCTCAGGGCCTGATACCCAAATGATTAAAAATAACGACCAGTGCCTAATTGTCGCCCGACACAGCGCATGATAACCGCAAATCGAGGAAGTTGTATCAAAAGCAAAGCTGAGATGCAGGGATAATTATAACAGCAGATTGGGGTTACATTAACCTCCACGGAATCGGAGGATATCTCGACAATACCAGCGGGTTGAGGGAGTTTGAGAGAGGACGTATAATTGGGCTGAGACAGTTCGATTGGTCAGGTAGCCGTATCTCCAGGTATTTGGGTTGCAGCAAAGCGACAATCGGACGATGTTGCCGCCAATATGCCAAAGAAGGCACAACCCAGTGGCACGGAGACAGTGGGCTGCCGAAAGAAATGGCAGAACATGAGGATTGACCGATTGTGAGAGCAGCCCGAACGGAAACGAATTCGACACTTTCAAAAATCCGTGGCTATGTTGCCCCGTCTACAGTAGCGAACGGGGCCATTCTGACCGTTGCCAGTTGATTTGCAGCACGGGGACTTTATTCGAGATTGCTACTCCGCTACCTACCATTGTCCAGCAGCGTCGCCGGCACGGGTTGCAGTGGTGTCTGGCATTATCATCGTGGAATAGTGTCTAGTGGCGTCGTGAAGTCTTCAGTGATGAGTCATGGTCTGCACTTGTCGAGGATGAGCAGCGCATATGTCCCCCGAGACGAGCCGGCCGGCGCAACTATTCTGCATTTACCACGGATTGGGAAACGGCTAACACAGCGGAAGACACAGTCTCTGAGATGAAATTGAAAAACGAAACTCTGAGATTAGTACAAAAATCAGTGTAAAGTAAATTATTTCAATACAGTATGTGCTTGGATTTCAAAGCTGCATTAAAAGTCCGCTTCGGAAGTTTGGACAAGAAGATGCAATAAAATTTCGAAGTTTTTGGTTTTTCTGATAGGTGATAGATAGAATACAAATGCAAATGAAAAACTTGTGTCGTGTATATTCCCAATTCTATAAATATATCCGAAGGTTTTCTAAAATTTCATGTAGGAGTGGCACTAATGTCAATAGGCGCAGGAATTCCAGAACACGCAAGGCATATAAACAATGGAGTATTTTCTTAAACTGCAAAATCGTGGTGTTTTTCCATGTGTTGATAATTTGTTAGAATATTGCAATTATTATTAGATAAATTACTCTCATTCACCATGAAATGTTTTTTTTATGTTTACAGAAATATATGTTTGTCTTTCAGGAGCTGAAAATTATCCATACAGATATCAAGCATGATAATATCATGCTGGTCAACAGCAGAAATAAACCGCTGCAGATAAAGTTGATCGACTTTGGTATGGCTATTCGTTTGCCGACAGAGAAATATCCAGCTCTTATTCAGGTTCCTTCTAAAAGGTATGATGATTTAAAATAAATCTTTTGGTAACATTTTAATTGTTAGTGTTAGGTGAAATTTTCTTGTGAATAAATCTTAGTGAATGATGTCAAGGAGTCAATCAAAATCACATGTCCATATATATGCATGCTCTACACTGAAGTGTCAAATATCATGGATCCATCAGCTCGTAACAACTGGTAGCATGACTCATCGGACAACGCCACATGTTGCCAGTCTTCCAGGCTCCTATTATCGTGTTCATGAGCCCAGGTGAGGCCTTGTGTCCGATGCCGTTCTGTTAACAAAGGCAGTCTAGTGGGTCTTCTACTCCCATACCCCATGGACGCTAAATTACGCTGCACTGACCTGATGGATATGTTTCTAGTACCCCTTGCACTAAATGTGAATGTAATTTGACACAGTGTCACTACTCTGTTAGCATGGACAATCCTGTTCAGATGCTGCTGGTCACGGTTATTCAGGAGCCGTGGTCGGCCACTGCTTTGCCCAAGGTGGGTGGTAATTTCTTCCATGAGGTACTTTAGGTGAACTCCCTGACACCATGGACCGAGGAATGTTGAATGTTCGCAAAACTTCGGAAATTGAATGCCTCACTCGTCTGGCTCCCACTACCATGTCTCGTTTAAGCTCTGATAAATAATTCACGTCGGCTTGCCATAATACTACGGGCGGTTGCTCAACATGTCTGCGACATTACACCACGCGACTGATAAAAATCTTGACGTGCGTCGAAGTCTTTGTGCGACAGCAGCGCCAGTTAAACATTTGCATACTGCTAACCCATGACTTTTGGCACTTCTGTGTATATATATGTACTATGTGCAAGTGTATACACATGTATATTGAGGGATTTTGAACATAATCAGCAGCATAACGTTACCCAATAATTTTATAAAAGTCATAGTACTAGATGCTGCACAAGCATGCCATTCTTAAGTTATAATATACGGGAGAGGGAATACGTGCTTCACTTTTCAAGTGAATAAAAACAAGACGGCAAATATCAGAGACTAATATTGTTTCAACACCTACTGAAACAGTAGGATCGTTTGCAGATATTAGAAAATTAACACTCAAATCCAAGTGACTTTCATGACAGAACATTTTGACAGCCCTTAAAAGTGCCAGCAGCGGTAGTATCAGTGTAAAAGGTTTTCTTATAAATTTATATTGGCTTCTTTGTAACATCAATATCACCGTCATTTTCAACAATTATCAATAAACTGCTGGACGACAGTCTCCCCAAGTTTCTTCCACAACGGTCTATCTTGTGCCAGTGTTCTCCATGTTACTCCCACATACTTTCGAATTTCATCGGGCCATCTCCCATGGGGTCTTTTTCTCGGTCTTTTCCTGTAACTTTGGAATCCAGTCAAAAATTTCTGTCCTTCTGGTAATATATCCAGCCCATCGTCATTTCAAGGATTTTACTCTGATCATGATTTCTTCCACTCTTGTCATTTTTCCGATCCATGTGTTCCTCTTCTTATCTCTCCAGTTTACACCAAACATACACCTCTCCATGCATCTTTGAGTTGTCTGCAGTCTTTGTATATCTCTTTTAGTTAAGGTCCACGTCTCTGCACCATACATAAGCACTGGAAGGATGCATTGATCAAATATTTTTCTTTAAAGACATAATGATATATTGCTCCAGAAAATTGTACTGTCTCTTCCATAAGCTTTTGAAGCAAGTTTTGTACGCCGATTCATTTCTTCATTAATGTGACCCTCACTTGATATCTGCCGTCCAAGATAAAATACCAACTTGATATCTGCCGTCCAAGATAAAATACCAACTTGATATCTGCCGTCCAAGATAAAATCCCCATCCCACTTTTTTCTCTTGTCAGCACGTTCCTGGATCATACTCTGCAGCTCTGATGGGGTAGTTACAAAAATGAATGCGTTATTAGAAAAACGAAGGTGAGTTATATAATATCCATCAATCTTTATCTCTTTGTTTTCCTGTTCAGTGATTGAAAGACATTTTGCAATGTGATTTAAGTTGCGAAGTCATTTGCGAGGGGTTTGGCCATTACTCACCACGCTGTCCAAGCGGGTTGGTGAGCGTATGATAGCATTTCCTCTAATCCCGGTTGTATAGTTATACCACTATTGGTGGTCTTTGCTTTCATTGTAACATATGCTGTATAAAATAAGTAGCTTCCATTGTAATCAATGCATGGTGTATAATCCGGTTAATTGGCCCACCGGTTGATCAGGACAGCCGTTTATTTGGGATAATTCTTGAAGAAAAAACCAAATTAGCTCTTTGGAATAAAGTTTCTCATAATTGAGGGAACCAATTTCTTCGGCTAAAGTATACAGTTCTTTTGTGTCACTTTTATATAACCAGAATTTTCTGTAATTACTTGATTGCTAAAAGTTCTTCTAAAATTCTATGGGTTTTAGAAGAACTTTTAGCAATCAATATGATCTCGATGACGGGTTTAGATTGATGAACTCATGAGTCCAAAACAACACTTATGAACTACTCTGTTTATACGTTTCGGTAATGCAATAGTTTACAGCTTGGTTAGAAGATACCAATTCATGACCGCATTGTGCTATCGGTTTTCAAACTTCATTGTATCGTATCAAAAGTCGTTTAGTCTATGGTGTGACACAAGCATCAAGTTGAGAACACTTAGAGATGATTACTCCGAATGTCATGAATTTTTCTGTTTTGAACCCAAAATAAAGATTACAAATGATCCTAGATATTCGACAATGAAACGAGTAAATTTGCAAAATAGTAGTTGAAAATACACTCACGTACAATAAAATTTGCGTACCTAGAAGGAAGCATCGGATTGAACTAAAATTTTACGAACTTAATGAAACAGATGAAGAATACACATGATGGCAAAAAGAGAGCTTCAGGAAAATTACAGAGGGATCTGTGGCACGCAGCCCAGTCATCTTCAATAGCGCGAAGCACCGCCTCGTGAGGCGATACATGCTGCAATACGGTCCGGCATGGAGGCCAACAGACGCTTGATGTTGTCTTGTGGCAGACTGGTCCACACGTTTTAGACGCTGTGCTCCAAGTCCCGGACAGTGCGGCACGGCGGAAACTGGCGTTTTAACTGGTCCCACACATGCTCGATAGGGGTCATGTCCGAGGAGCGGGCAGGCCATGGAAATGTCTGGACATAACGTAGGCAGTCGCGGTCAAAAAGAGCCGTTTGAGGGCGAAAATTATGCTGCTGGTATAACGCACCTGGAATTCTGTCCAGGAATGTGAGCACATGGTGCCGTAGGATCTTATCCACATACCGCTGGGCCGGCAATATTCCACGTACCACTACTAGAGCTGATCCACTATCGTTGACAATGACTCTTCATAGCATAATGCCTGCAGTTGGGGAAGTGTGGCACTCAATAGTGCCGTTGACGCGGGGACCTCAACACCCGGACACGGTTATCATCAGTCCCCAAAACGAAACGGCACTCATCGGTAAAGACCACACGTCCCCAGTCTGTGGCGTTCCACGTCGCTCTGGCCTGGCACCACCGCACACGGAGCCGGCGATGTTTAGGTGTTAATGGCAGCACCCGTAAGGGGCGCTGTGATCGCAGATTCGCTTTCGCCAGGCATCGGAAAATGGTTCGTTGCCACCCATGTGCCGCTACATCTGCCTCCAGAGTCAACCGGGTCCGCGAGGGATTCGTTCATTCTTGGCACACAATCCATCGATTATTTATACCAGTGGTCCTTTTAGTCCATCCGGAGAAGCTCCGCCGTTGTCCCAACACAGTCTGATGGTATGGTCAGAACGATCCACGTGTCGGGCTATACGGCTCGCTGACCATCATGCGGTTTTCAGCCCGATCATCAGGCCTAACTCAAAGTCCATAAGTTGCGTAAATCGAAGTCTCTGGCATCTTCCCGGCATCCTTGTCACTCTGTGTTCTTGCTTGCGTCGGCCGGTATTTTTCGCGTTCATGGGGCATTGACTACACGCCGGTCTATAAAGCTGGTAGTTCGTACTTGCAGCGCCACCCAAGTGTGTTCGGTCATGCGCATTTGCACCAAACGTGGATCGTTTGCATACCTGCACGCACTCTAGCTATTTGCAAATTTAGCGGTTGCAGCATGTTTTTTCCTAGGTGCGCAAACTTCGTTTTCCCTGAGTGTATTTCTTCTGAAGAGAGAGAAGTAAACAATCTAACTTATGTTTAGCAACTGTTGGGAATATAAACATCTCGTTTCATTTGATAGAATCGAGGAATAGTAAAATTTTCAGTTCTTATGTGTGCTACATAACTCGTGTCATCAATTAAAAAGTCCAGTAGTCTCTTTTTGGTATCATGTATTTTCTGTGTCAGTAATCAGATACAGTAGTTAGGAGCCCAAAAATATTGGAACACACTGTGTCGCAGCACTAAATAGCAGCTTAGAGAACCAGGAATTTAGGGAAAATGTTTAAACGTTACATGAAAATTGGAACCCCATCCCGGAAAACGCTTGTGGATATTGAATGGCGAAATGTTAAGGCAGCAACAGCGGCCGTACTTCATACAGGACAGCAATGAGAAACCTTTCAAAAAAAAAAAATAAAGTAAAATCGTATCTGAGTTTTTTCGAATTCTTTTTTACACTCAAAATACATAATTTTGAAAGGTTTTGTAGATGAAAAAAAATATATTCCGGATAAAAGAAAAAAGTATATGAAAATATTTGCAAAATAACAAAAAATGCTCTGGAGAAACGACTGCTTTGAGCGAAATATAGAACTCCTGACAATTTTCTCAAACACATGCAAGAAGTGATAGTGTAATGATTGTTTTACCGTATCACAACAGGAAGTATACACGGTCGACTCAAATTGTTGTGACCACCAGCTAATATACAGAGTAACCGGTTGATGCAGCGCGAATAGTAGATAGACGGGCTGGGAGTGACTCAATAAGGATTTAGAAGGTGTTCACAGGTACGTGCTGCCTTTAGTGCATCTGACAGCTGCTGGAGGGTGAGTGGTGGAGGATCCATAGTACGAACAGCACAATCAAGGTGGTCCCACAGATGCTCAATTGGGTTAAGTCTGGGAAATTGGGGGACCCTGGAAGTTACTTTGATGTTCTCATCGTTATCTCCCAACCACTCCCGGACATTTCTACCTGTGCGACACGTCGCACTATCCCGCTGAAAAATCCCATCCGCCCCAGGGAAGACAATCAGCATTTATGTGTGTACGTGATCTGCGATTATGGATATATGACGAATTCCGTTTATAGTGCCTTCCGAAGGTATGAGTGGACCTAGAGAATGCCTCGAAAACATTACCCAGACCATAACGCTGCCCCAACCAGCTTGTGTTCTTCCAGTAATGGTTGAAGGGTGTTTGTTTACCGATGCTTCTCGCTTTATTCTCCAACATCCACCCTTTCGATGAAGGAGAAAACGTGACTCATTGGAGAACACAATCCTTTACCAATCAGCGGAGGTCTAATTCCGATACTGCCGTGCAAATGTAAGCCTTTTCTTTTGAAGCACCTTTGTTAGCATAGGTAGAGTGACCATCGGAGCCCATTAAGCAACAGAAATCACTGAACTGTCGTTTTAGACACACTTCCAGCAGCCACCTTGCTCATCCGGCAAGTGCGTTGCTCCACTGTAGGGTGTCGATAGGCCTTCACCCACCTTCGAAGCCGACGTTCACCTCTCACATCAATGGCACGTGGTGCTCTGTAGTTTCCACGTCACTTATTCGCAATTTTGCTATTTCTCCAATATCGATTCACTTTAACAACAGCAGCACACAAACAGTCCAAAAACTGCTCTGTTTCAGAAGTAGTGCCACCCTTTTCCCGAAAGCCGATAATCATCCCTTTTTGCAAATCTGATAAATCGCTCCTTTTATCCATGGCAGTGACGAGTAATATGTTTTCAGAATGCTTACAGCACATCTTATATACCCTCCAAGCCAGCTCAAGTCACGTGCCATCTTTCATTGGCTACGCACTGTTGACGCCAAATGTAGGAGGTGGCAAAAATAATGTGAATCGACTGTGTATTATCGATTGAACTAAAATATCACACAGAAATTTACAAACTCCCAGTGCTCAGGAGGCATTTTCTTTATCATGAAATTAAAATCAGATTCTTCATATCATTCTATGAAGAAGTTTTATGACAAGTTGCCACCGTAATTTTAAAGATCTGTAATTATTTGAAAATTTATTTTGTGTTGATATTTACGATATACATTTAAGAAGCATTTGAACATAATATGTGCGTATGATAGTCAAAAGTATTAATCAATATTTTCCTCTTTCATATACAGGGCTCCAGAAGTTATGTTGGGTCTTCCATACGATGAAAGTGTAGACATGTGGTCTTCAGGGGTAGTCTGTGCTGAACTGCTACTAAGATCACGTCTGTTTCCTGGAAATAATCAATATGAAATGGTAAGTTCCTTGCTTCCTGAAAATTTCTGTCTGCATACTGAGAATTAAATGTGCAGGCTTTTCATTTTTTTTTAATGTTGTCATTGTTGAAGATCGGTGATGATTGATTTTCGAAATGTTTGCACAGTGTACATTAAAAGATAAGTGGTGTGAATTCACGGAAAATTTCAGAAAATAAGGTGAAGCATGCCTGAAGGCGTCCGTCTTTTCACGAAATTTCCGTGTTTGAAAGTGCCCGTTTATTATAACACGTATTTTCACAGATCTTCCGTAGTCAGAAATTTCGTCTATTTCAGAAAAGTCCATTTCAGGTTTTTTCCTATTTAAACCGAAATTTCGCAGAATCGAAGAACCTGCATTTTTCAGCCATTCCACTAGATAATCTATTCGAAGCCGTACGGAATGAACCCCCGTATTTGGGATTGGTTCAACATATAACGCGCGTCTTTAACCCCTGAGCCAGAAACACTAGGAAACGATAATCACGTTCATCGTAAAACAAATAGCACGACGATGAAAGTTACTTTCCCATTAATGTGAGTGATTTAGTTATTTTATTTTCTGTTGGAGCTCATTTATTTTCTGAATAGGTATGTAATATTTTTTTCTGTAGGAGGGACTTGTCACAAGTCAAGCATTTTTCATCGTGAGTTTTCAAAATAACAAAATGCTTTGCAGCTTGATATTTTTAAACTGATAATGACTTTAAAATATCTTAAAAAAAGAGAATATATTTTTATAGTACTATTTTACAAAACTCCTTAATGTAAAATTTACTATTGATAGCTGTAACATCTTTTGTCTTAAGGAATCCAGTTACTACTACATAGACGCCGTATAATTACCTTTACAATGAGTTAAGTACCCAGTCTCTTACAGTAGCACTATGTATACGAGGGTTGTACCAAAAGTAATGCAAAAGTGGGCATAACAGTTTTTATTAAATGACGGAGGTCGTTCAGATTGTACATTTTGATAGAGTAACTCTTTCTCTATACAAAGGTACTACTCAAAATAATATCCATCTCAATCAATACATTTCGCCATCGTTGAGCCTAACGCTCAAATCCTTTTTGGAAAAAAACAGGTATGGCCCGTTGTACACATTTCTTCACAGCCACATTCACCTCGTCTGTGTCATCAGATCTTTGTCACCGGAAACTCTCTTTCATTGGACCGAACAGGTGGAAGTCGGAGGGTGCAAGTTCTGGGCTGTTTGGTGGATAACGGACGACCGACCAGCCTAATTTGCTGATCTTCTGATTTGTTGCCAAAGATGTGTGTGGTTTCGCATTGTCATGGTGAATGTGGATCTTTTTGAGATTCTTGTTCGGTCTCTTCCTCCTTATGGCTTCTCTAAGCTTCTTAAGCGTCTTAATGTACCACTCGCCAGTCACCGTATGGCCACGTTCTAGAAAATTAAAGAGAATTGCACTCCTGTCATCCCAAAAAACATCTCAATGACTTCTGTGCTGATCGCTGGCTCTAGAACTTCTTTGGCCTTGGTGAAGATGTTTGATGCCATTCCATTGATTGATTCTTCGTTTCTGGATCGTGAAGATAAGCCCACGTTTCATCCCCCTCTCACCAGATCGAAACAATACGTGTCTTCATTGGCTTCAAACGCTTCCGGCAGATCAGAGCAAAGTTCCGCCGTTCTCTTCTTCAAATCGGGCGTCAACCGCCGAGGTACCAAATTAGCTCACACTTTCCAATACCCAAACTCGTCCACCATCTTCTGTACGGTGTTGTGACTAGAGTCCAGTTGTGCAACAAGCTCACGGATTATAACTCGTCACACCGAGAGAATCCATTCATCCACTCGCTGGCGTTTCGTGCTTGTGGTTGCAGATGATGGACTCCCTCTGCGTGGTTTATCTTCAGCGCTGGTTTCCCCTTCTTTAAACTTCTTCATCCATCTGTGAACATTGCTCTTCTCAATGGTGACATCTCCTTAAACATTCTGTAGCCTTCTGTGGATGTCCGACAGATTGCACGTTTCCTTCGTCAAGAACTCAAGAACGGCACGTTACTTCTGCAGGAATCCATTATTTACATGCAATAAAGAGGAAGGGTTACTATCGAGGAAGAGGTACTCTACCAACATGTGCAATTTGAACGACTTCTGTCAGTTCATAAAAACGTTATGACACCTTTTTCATTATTTTCGGTAAAACCCTCGTGCACGTTAGTTCAGCATGTTTTAGATTAGCTAGATGAAAGCCCATCCATAATGACGGGGAAAAATATAATTTATGATACAGAAATTATTGACATTTATTGTTTGAGTTTCTGAGTTCCACGTCAATAGATGACTACGTTCGCTCACAGCTTCCTGAAAATATCCCAAGCAGTCGTATATGAAATTTGATACGACGGGCTGTCTGTTTGTTGTGTGTTTTGTAAAACCTTTAGTCCCTATTTCTTCAAGACTTCCTTGTACACAACATTTTTCGTATGCACTGACTGTGAACCTTGTATCAATTTCCCATGTTCTTTTCCGTGAACTATATCTTGACGTCGTCATATCGTCGTACTCTTGACGTTGCCATATACAGATAGCTAAACACCAGTTCAGGTAGTGAACCAAAATTCCTGATGTAAAGTTTTCTATCTCTAAAAAATTCACCGTGTGACGCAAGGCATCTCTGACGTCATGTGATAATGATTTGGATTAGATGACGTCACACCAGCAGCTGTGTTCTTTGTTGCTATGACAAAAAAAAACAAAGTGATATACGCGTGGACTGTGCTCGTGTAGGTTATGACGTAACCTACACAAACACATGAAAAGCTAAGCGTGACGTCATAAACATTTGTTTCTCGGTTGTTGCTATGACGACTTAAACAGTGGCACGGAGGGAGAGGAGGGCTCTAACAAATTATATATTAGGATATTTATGAAATAACTCTTTGTTTAGGAAATGTAAGTTCGGATTTGTTTTAATTCGGATTGCCAAATTCATCTTTGAAATAAATATTGAAAAAAGGAAACAGAATTTTGTGTTTTACAGATGAACACTGGGACGTCGTTTTAATTTGATATGCTACAGAATTTTTGCGAAAACGATTTCTGTTAATGTTCCGACCGTGAGAGCGACAAAACGTGGAATATGTTGAAGGTGGCAAGAAAATAATTACGTCTGCGTTCATCCACATATGCAGTGTAATGCCTATAGGGTGATGTGAACGAAATATTATACCCCAGTTTACTTCTTTCGATTAGAAGTTTTTCGAATATTTCGAGTGCAAGAAAAACCAAACGCATAAAATTTTCCAAACGTGAGATAATCATATATTTGTCATCACACGCAAGCATGTATTAGTGTATTTAGTACAATGTATTATAGTTGTGACCCAAGAACTCTACTAAGTGATACGAAAAAAATCCCAGAATAATACTACGTGGGAGATGTGCGGGTGAAATTTGCAAGTCTGCTGGCTTGACGTAAAAAGGACTAACTTGGATGAGACTTGGGCACTCATCTTTGCCACAGTGGATTTATTATGTTCGTTGATGACGATCATATGAATTCAGAATAAAGGTGGATTGCCTCACCGTATTAGTTTTCGACCGCGTGTTTTGAACACTCAAGAATCCTATAAAAACCTACGTAGCCATGTATGGATAAATGGGAGTTACGCTGCTGAGCTGAGTCATTGCAGATGACACTTTAACATTATAGGAAGACGAGAACTCCAAATACCTGCTTTTCATATCTTTTCTAAATTTCTGCGTTTAAAAGGTTTCAGCAACGACTCCGAATGCCACATACGTTATATGCCTTTTCTTGTCAGGCCCGAAAATGTGCAAACAATATAATATTTCTTTTCTATTTTCTTGTTTATGTATAGCATTATGTGATAATCATGTTAGTGCCATTGCAAAGATAAATGATATTTACAGATCTTTCTTTCTTTTTCTTTCTTTTCAAATAGATGAAATACATTTGTGAAATTATTGGCTGCCCTCCAAAGGATATGTTGCAGAACAGCAAGAAAACAACGGAATTTTTCGTCAAGGACAACAGCGTCTTCAGTCATAATGAAAGAGGATGGAGATTAAAGGTAATTTTCGTTCATCTTCTTTTCATATCGAGTACAGGAAAAATCAAAGAGGGCTTTTACATTTTCAATTTATAATAATATTGACATTTTTTAACCTGTATAATTTGATGAAGGAAATATTCTGAAAAAGCAGGGAAAACTAATATCTCTTCAATCTCATTTATTAATGATAATAAGTTCGGGAGTTGCTGATTGCTAAGCACGACAAAAGAATAAATAAATGTATTTGGAGACTAAAAGAAGAGCCGAAGTAGTTATCGCATCGGAGAGAAAAGCAGAAATAAAGAATATTCTCGAAAATGATAAATTTTTAAAAGAGTAAAGACCATGTCCCCTATCCTTTGCTCCAAAACGATGAAACAGTATTTAATTTAACATGAAGTAGAAAGCCAAACATTGGAAAGAAAATATGTCAGTTTAACAAATACATTATACAGCATGGCTATGGCCACAATAAAGTAGTAGAGCATGGGCTTGGATTTCGAGTTACGGAGAATGGTTAGACAAGGAGACCTAGTATCTCCAAAATTATTTAACCCTGTATTGGAAGACATTTTTTAAAATTTAAACTGGGATGAAAAAGGATTAGACATAAATAGAAGTTAACTAAATCATTACAACGAGCAATAGTGAAATGCAAAATATGATAGAGGACTTATGAATTGAAAGTACTAAAATATGTCTGACAATAAACAAAGCAAAAACTAAGTACATGAAAAATACAGAAAAGACTACAGAACACATTCTTATAGAGGGAAAAGGAATCGAAAAAATAGATGAATATATTCATTTAGTTCAAGTAGTTAGTCTTAAACAAAAACAAGAATAAGAAATCAATAGAAGAATTATCTAAGGTAATACTGCCTTTTCGAGACTTAAAGATTATTTAACTGGCGGTCTTCCATTGCGTTTAAAAAGAAAAATCCTCAATAAATATATTAACCGCGTATTTACGGAAGTGAAACTTGGAGTATCGCAGAACGACAGTGTAAAAAAGCAGAGTATCGGCAAAAAACGTTAGAGAATATTTGGAAATAATAAGAAGAGACAGAATTAGAAATGAACTTATAAGAGAAAGAACAGAAATTACAGATATTATAAAAATAATAAAATAATCAGAGTGCATATGGGCTGGACATGTTGGATATCTGAAAGATGGACACGATTAATAACAGAATGGTAGCCAAGAGATGGAAAGAGATGAAGTGGGAACCAGAGAACAAGATTGAGAGATGACCTTCAGACATTTAGAGGTGCTAAATGGTGGACTCAGGCTATGGGTCGAGGAATTTGGAAAGGACTGGGAGAGGCCTAAACCCTGCAGTGGGTGTCAACAGGACAAGAAGAAGATAAAGAGATAAACAAGGACAATTATGGACAATGGGTTTTGGAGAGGCACATCAAAAGGATATTGGCGTAAACAAGCGAATCACCCGCTGCGCTGCTTAAATGTACAGGCAATTTTCTGTTTTGGTGGTCATCACAATCCATGTTAGCAACCCGTGTGGGAAATATAACCTTTTTGGAAGCAATCATCTCTCCGAAAGATAGGTATATATTACTAATCTCCCTTTCTCAGAAAAATATATCTGAGGATCACCGTGTCATTGAAAATTTGAATCTTCTAAAATTAGAGCTGCTTAGAAAGGTAAGAGACATAAGTATTAAAAAGATGAAAAATCCTGAGTACTTAAGACGGTAACTTCAATTGATCCTAATTTGGAGAATATTTAGCACTGAGCATTAGAGCATCGAGTTTGTCACAAATTAAGACGGCCGCAGTGTTTCCTTTTGTGGGTGGTGCGTGGGAACAAAGAGCACTGTGTTCACTTTTGTTGGTGGGGAGTGTGTAGGTGAGCGCTATTTGTGTAGCGAATAAAATTGAAAACCCATTTGGGATTCACAAGATACCTTTCTTGTCTTAAAGTCAAAGTGTATTTTTTATCAGAGATTTGAATATGTGTTGCTCTCTTAACGGTGTGCATTATTCAATGAAGGCATTCTTCACTCAGATTGCGATCACGTAATAATGGGGGAGAAGCACTTGTTTTCTCTGGCGTCAACCGATGACAAAAAGAAAAATAAAAGGTGATAAAACACTGACAAAAATTTCCATTTGTTTAAAAAATCTATGACTTATAATCCTCGTAGCCTTCACACTACCCCGTTCACCCAGTTTCGCTGAATTACAAAAAGTGCAGAAGAAACTGCCGTCTTACAAAACAGAGCATCAACTAATTAAGGAAACCTACGGATTGAGCTTTCAATTATCGTTGTGTTTTTCCTGCATAATTTTTTTTATTAATTATTCTTTAGATAACTATCTCCATAAAAGTTGGAAAACTGTGTCAAGACCGCATGGCATCCTTGTATTTCTCTAAATCAACGCTCAAATTTCAGATACGTAGATTGAACAATCTTTTAAAAGTACACGGAGAGTTGTTTCAAGCTGTTGTACAGCAGTTATTGGTATAGCGATACTTACCAGTGAATGCGTTACGTCACTAAAATCTTATTACATTCCATACCAGATTTATATTTGTGTTACATATACTGCTATTTAAGCGAATGCTATTTTAATTAATTAAAGCATTTGCTTATTAAACTGATAAATGTTACAGAAAATATTTGTAGTGTCATTACTTTTAAATAAATGGCATATACTTTGCGAATAAATCATGTGGTCCATTAAGTGAAGAGGTCAATATTCGAATCTTATTTAATAATTACTTAAAATGTAAAATGTACTTAATGGGATGTAAATGTATTTAATGGTTGCATGCTTGTACCATAATCGTCGAAACATCTACAAGCGCCAAATTCTTAAATAAAAATCAGTGCAGTGATTACTGATTTCATATCTTACTTTTAATGGTCAATATAGGACATTTACCGTATGTACTCTCAATAAACAGATCTCGTGTCTAAGCCGACTCCTCTACTTCAAAGATCAAAGTTTGCGAAAAACCTTGACCCGCATGTAAGCCGAGCTTAAATTTCAAGATTTTGGAAAATATGTTTATTGTAATGAATTATGCAAGTTCGTGAGATTATCTTCTGCAAAAACCTTCAAAGTACGATTCACTGTGGGAGCTTCCAAATAACCCGAGTAACATTCATTGCATTTCTTATGCAACATTGTTCGAGGGAAATTAAAACCGTTTCTGGTGAAGTTGCATTCCACAATTCTTTCATCCAAGAAGAAACACGACCGTGTCGGCCTTCTTTAAAGTTGCCAGCTTTCGTTAAAAACTATGTCTTTGCCATTATATGTATATATCGGAGGACTTTCCCAAACACGACCGCCAGCGAAAACTGTGCCGATGAGAGATGCCTGATTGGCTATGGCCCATCACACTAGCTAAGGGGTTTACGCAGTGTCCACGGTGTCTCGCGATTTCACATGGGAAATAACGAGGTATCTCATGACTGGAAGCAAGAAATTTCTGTCTCAATTTGAAACGGGATCAAGATTTTAACTTATCATATCAGCGGTACCTATTCCTGTAAGAATTCTACTCTGAGTGGGAAAATATTTCATACTTTTTTACGGTTTTCAGAAGGTCAGAAAACTATCACGTTGAAACACGAGGTCTGAAACGTAACCAAATCCGCCAATGAATTCCGCGGGAGACTTCACGGGAGTCGAGACCGAATTTTTAGTGATCCGTGTATGAGTCGAGCCGCCAACTTTGAGAACAGGATGTCTTCCAAAAATATTTGGCTTATACACGAGTTTATACGGTATTTCAGGGAGAGTCGTATAAAATCTGATTACAAAGCACATAACTACTAAATAATAAATTTATTTCTTAATTAAATTTTTAATAAAAAAATGTAATTGCTCTTTTTATGAAGATATATGATTATCTGAATTGCTGTCATGAATTATGCCACGTAGATACAAATTTTATATTATATATGATAAACTGAATTACTTGTACTTTATAAATTCATTTGCGCTTCTTTTACTTTCTTCTGCATAGACTCCGGAAGAATATCACAATGGAAGAAGCAATATGTCAACAAGCTACAGAAGACATATGTCAACAAGCTACAGAAGACATATGACATCTCTGGACGATGTACTTCTGGTACGTTTAACTCAGATTTATAATCTCTTTACTTAAAATTTTTTAGCAGTAGCACCCATTAACTTTATTGCAACCACAGAAAGAAATAACTTAAACATATCTAAAGTAATGTATTTGTTTTTGAAATATTAATGCTCTAACCCGCAAATAAAACTTCACAAAGTCCTGAACTCCTTCGGTATCCCATCGTAGACCAGAAACTTGTGAAGGCTTTCTGGAAGCATAATTTGTCCAGGAATCCCAGCACTCAATCGATGTCAACATGTATTTCATATGTTCCCCGGGCAGCAAGGAAGGACCTTACTCCTAAAAGAAGATGTCCCCTTCATCTCTAAGATGAGATTGACGCTGCTTCTGCGAAACTAAAAAAAATGTGTCGCACGAAGCGCTGTCATTAGCTCGTTTGCAGCCTCTTGAAGTGCTACACATTTCTCGCAGCAGCTATGGTTATCCCTTTTTTCCTTTCATTGTGTTAGCATCCTGCATCACCTTGGAACGGTACTTCCATTGCTCGGTGCTAAGAGGGGATGGGACTGGGCAATGACAATTGGCATTTGTTTTGTCTTTTCATCCCTTCCAAAATTTGTTACGTCAAAATTATTAGGTAGGTTCGAACTAATCCCCCTCCTCCTTTTTACGATACTACAACTTTTACTTTTTGAAGACTTCGAAGCTCATCACTATTTATAAATTTTAAATTCTTGAGCAAAATGCTATTTCGCTAGCGGTAATGTGGGTCCCGCTTTAAGTAAATTTATTTGTTTGCCTTTTCTTCAAAGACTTTGTTAGGTTCTATTTCGGGTGTGTTTTAGTTTCAGCCCACATTAATGAGAATAATAATAATAATAATAATAATAATAATAATAATAACAGGGTTGCATATGATTCTTGGGTCATTAGGCAGAAAGTACCATATGCCAGCATCGAAAAACTGATAGAAAAATCAGGCCCAGAAAGTCTTCGAAAATGATCAGGTCAAGAGCACCTTGAACATTATACACCAGACATAACAGTAATAGAAAATCGAAAGATCTGGATAATTTATATAGCAATTCCTACAAATGGCAGAATCGACGAAGAAGAATTTGAAAAAAATGACGAAATATGGAGACCCGTCCATAGAAGTTAACCGATTATGGAATAAATACCCACCTAGCATTAGTTTCCATTGTTATTTGGGCACTTGGAGCAATTAAAAAAGAGATAGGAATCATCTCAGAAAATTGGAGCTCTCTGAGATACCACCAACAGAACAAAAAACACCCCTTTACTTGGGTCATCATATCTATACATATATACACGGTCGAGTCACATTATTGTGACCACCAGCTAATATCCAAAGTAACCGCCGTGTAAATAGCGAATAGCATCCAAACGAGCTGGGAGTGACTGAATAAGGTGCTGGAATGTGTTCACAAGCATGTTGAGCCATGCCAACTGCGGTGCATCTGCCAGCTACTGGACGGCACGTGGTGGATGATCCATAGTTATCAACACGATCATTGTGGTCCCAAAGATGCTCAATTGGGTTTAAGTTCTGGAAATTAGGGGGCCAGGGAAGCACTTTGAAGTACTCCCCGTGCTCTTTCAATACTCTCGGACATTTATAGCTATGTGACACTTCGCATTGTGTAGTGTTGGAAGATCCCATCTGCCCCAGGGAAGACAATCAGCGAATATGGGTACTCGTGGTCTGAAAGGATGGGTTTCTAACGCATCCGGTTCACAGTGCCTTCCACAGGTGTGAGTGGACCCAGAGTATGCAGCGAAAACGTTCCCGACACCATGCCTCTGCCCCCACCATCTTGTAATCTTCAAGCAATGGTTGAAGAGTGATCGTTCTCCGATGTTTCTAGCCTTATACGCCAACGTCTATCCGTTCGATGAAGCAGAAAACGTGACTCATCGAAGAAGGCAACCCTTTGCCAATCAGCGGAAGTCCAATTCCGATTGTGCCATGCAAATGTAAGCCTTTTCTGCCGATGCAGCTTCGTTAGCATAGGTGCAGTGATTATCCGTCTGCATCGGAGCCACATACGCAGCAGGGTTTTCTGAAATGTTGTTTTAGTAACACTTCCGGTAGCCACATGGTTTATTCGGCCATTCTGTTGCTTCACTGTATCGTGTCGATCAGCGGTCACGCACCTTCGAAGTAGACGTTCACCACTCACATCAATGGCACGTGGTACCCCGTAGTTTCCACGTTGCTTATTCACAACGGTTCGATTTCGCCAATCAGGATACACTTTAACCAGAGAAGCACACGAACAGTTCACAAACTGCGCTGTTTCAGAAATACTACCACCATTGGCGGGAAAGCCAAAAGTTTTCCCTTTTTAAAAATCTAATAAATCGTTCCTTTTATTTATGATAGCAACGAGTGATATGTTTTCAGAATGCCTACAGGACACCTTATATACCCTCCAAGCCAGCTCACGACACGTGTATGCTTGCATTGGCTAAGCGCTGCTGACGTCAAAGTAGGAGGTGGTCACAATAATGTGACCTGACTATGTATATATCACGCCGATATTTTGCTGATACCTAGGTCTCCGGTAGAAACTCGTATCAGGTGAACAACTCCAGTCAATGATAATTTCGTTCAATATAAATTAGGAAGATGTGAATCCTTTTGTTGGTGTTAATATGACATCGATGTTAAATAAGATAATATTCAAAAATTGAAAATTCATTGAAAATTTTGTAGTTTATTTTTGTGTAGCATGTACTGCTTTCACTACATTTTGAAGAAACAGAAATAATGTTTGTAATTATAATGATCTCAAAAATCGATTCAACTGCTTTATTAGGCGCAGAAGTGCAGCGCAGTTCTCCCCGAAAGGCTGTGGTTTCGACATACGTGTAAAAAATATAATCCTTAACATTCGTTGTGATTTCAAAGAAATCCTTTTTTTTCTGCATAACAGTTAAAATTATATTCCAGAGAAAAATTACGTTTTCTTAAAGCAAGGTTTTAACTAATTTTATTTTCATACGTTCGACAACGAGGACATAAACTGTATTTTCCTTCTTAAAGCCAAGACCGATGAGGCGGAAACTGCCGCTATTAATAATTATTTTTACTGGTTTCCCAAAGGAGTGACGCATCAGGTCTTATAATTGGAGACGCGGAAGCTATGCGTATTGCTTTTGAGCTGTGTAAGGATAAGGATCTTATGTCAGCTTCCTGAATCGAAAGATTATTTAACCTGCTATGTAGTAAAGATTTCCTTCGGCAGTTGATTTTTTCCCATTCTCCCATTTAAACTTTCATTAAAACAAGGTAAACCTTTGGTCTTTTTGTCGGAGCATGGCTTTACATAACGATTATGCTTTTGATTTTTACATATTTTGTATTATGTACAACGTTAAATTGGTTAAGTGAATTTAGTTGATTGTAAGCTTTTTCGTTAAATTAGCCTTACTGCAACATTGCACGATTTGAGTTCGTTAGGTGTAACTTCAATGTAACTAAACATTCGTTGATGTTTGATAACTTCAGCGCTAGATGTTGCTGAAAGTTTAAATATTGCAATTCAATAAAATAGCCTGGGTTGAGACACAAGGCAGTACTTACGAACAAAATCCACCTGTTAAATATATCCAGTAGCGCATCGACTTCCCAAAATTAGTCGTAATACAAATTCTTTCAGTTGAAATAATTTCATCATCGTGTACATGTCAAAAATACGTTGAAATTTGTACAGCAAAAATCGACTTTCCTTACAGAAACCAAGCTTATTTCACAAAAAAACCAGCAACTCTAATCATACACGTATGAAACGCTCATAAATTACATATGGATTACCTAGCAGTTGCTTAGATAACACTGATTCACTAACACTGCTTAAGATCGTTAAACACAACAAACAACACTTATCTCTTGATTTTAATTACATATAATATACTTTAACCTGCGTGTTTAGGTATTTCCAATCTCAAATCGGTAAAGCGGGAATCTGTAGCGTTACGTTTTGAAAATATGTAACAAGAAGGAGTAAACTTACAAAAGAACAGAGAAACTCAAAAGGAACATTAAATTATTCAACGTCACAAATGTTACTCATGATAATGCGATTTATGAAACATTACATATTTTAACAAATTTGCACGCGTTGCCATGTAGGTTATAAACAGTGAACGGCCTATTTCAAGTAATAGCAGGAGTGCAAACGATTAATTCAGGGAAGGTGCGAGGAAAAAATTTTCGAGGGAGAAAAATTGTAATTTTGATTTTGTTTTTGGGGTTTATCGACCACCGTGTCAATTCGATGGGCTATAAGCTGTGCGCCGTACCTAATTTAGGGTTACTGGTTCCAAGAAAGGGAGAGAGTTAGTGCAGTAAGAAGAATAGAACATCTAGTTTAATCAAGATTCGAACCAGAACCCATCTCCGGCGAATGGCCATAATCGATATCTGCATTTCAATAGCTGCATTCATTATTAATTTACCACGAGTATGGAAATACAGCTTAACAATTACGACACAAAAAGGAGTTATATTTACATCTTTCTAAAATCATATTTGCATTTAACATAAAACTAGGATTGTATTTAAAAATTTCTGAATTTTGTAATACTTATATTCAAAAATAATAAGAAAAGAGCATTTGGAAAACAGTGCTTTTGCGAAAAATACCATTTGAATGAAAACTAAGTTTATTTTACATACTTTGTGTTAGTTTGGATTTATATATAACGAAGTATACATTTACTTGTTTTGCAAGTGAGTATTTTCCCTTTCCCTGAACACGTACATCTGTTTTGGATTTCAATTTTTGGAGAGAAATGAAAGGGAGAAGTGTCTTATAGTAATTATTCAGTACTTGTATTTATGAATTAGTCAATGCTTAAATATCAGCTGCGAGTCTTAGATTCTGTTGCGTACACAAAAGTTAAATACCATGCTTCTTGAAATTGGAAATTTTATGAATGAATAAGTGACAAAAACTCATGGTAAAACAATTCCTTCTCTCCGTTGGAATGGTTAGCAAAGATACATTAAGGACATGCATATTTAGAGAATATATTCGAGATATTTGGATTTAAAAATGCTGAACAATATCCTAATAATAATATCTCACGGGATGTCTAAGTGAACCTGAAACTTTTTTTATTTAACATTGAGATAAATGAAACGCACATGTACAAGACATGCACAACACGATCATACAACACAGTTGCAAATGAGGATGAGAATTTTACTATCTTCGAAATGCACATATTTCTTTCGAAAGCTATAAATAACGAAAAAAATTGTAATTTTACTGCTATAATTATTTTTTGTTAAGTTATATTCTGCAAGTACGTATGAAATTCTGTGATTACTGATATTTTCTTCTTGTTTCTCCTTTATTAGATCAATGCTGCCGAAACCGCAAAATTTTGCAAAATCTCTGAGAATGACTTCTTCACCAGAGAGAAGTGCTCACATCTCTTAAAAAGAATGATGGACATGAATCCTTCCACAAGAATTTCACCAAGGGAAGGTCTCCTTCATAGCTTTTTATGTTAATACGCATAAACAAATATTAAACAGTGCACTGAATCCTCGATTATACTGCCGTCCAATTTGTATAATCAAAGAACTATGTAAATGATACTTACACTGAAGGATTTACTTATTGTACCGCATATTTTATATGAAATTTTGTAAACATTTTTATGCACTCTGTTGAGCTTTGTACGTTGAACCACCGAAATATTAAATTGATATTTTTACTGAAAAATATTTTACTGTTTCATTTGTAATTTACATGTCGGTTACTGAAATATATTTTTTTACGTTTTATTTTTTTATGAAAGACCCCCGCTCTCTCCACGTTTATAAGTGAGTCAGGGAAAAATTATCATTGGCCACCAACGGGAGTCGAACGCAGGGTCTTCCAGTTAAGCGCCGAATATGCTTCTGCTACACCACAGTGGCCTCTAATTCCTCCAGACTCTCACACGCTAACTTCCAAGTCAATCTGGCAGGTTGCTTCTTGGTGCCGCGCTCAATGCTGAGGATCCAACAAAGATGGCAAGCAGCAACTGAAGAAATAATTAGACCGCGAAAGAATAACCAATACATACATCCAACGCGGACCAGGGACATCAAACAAAGACCCCCGCTCTCTCCACGTTTATGACTCACTTATAAACGTGGAGAGAGCTAGGGGTCTTTGTTTGCTTATTCTAAAGGTGGAGAGAGCGGGGGTCTTTGTTTGACGTCCCTCGTCCACGTTGGATGTCAGCAATGGTTATTTTTTATGAAAGAAATTAACAGGGCCCATGAATTTTCTAATAAACACGAAACTTACATTTTATTAATTAAAATCAGACCATGTCATTTACTTTTCATTTAAATGAGATGCTCTGATGGTTCTTCAAGTACATTAAAAACATACTTTTTGATTTAAAGAGAAGTTCTTTTCCGTTTTTCGAATTCAAATCTATTTAGAAACGAAGTTGACTTCCAAGGGACAGGGAAAGACCCAGAAGAAGACCACATGGGAGATGGGTGGATGAAATTCGAAAGTATGCAGGAGTGACATGGAGGAGACTGGCACAAAACAGACTGTTGTGGAGGAAACTTGGGGAGACCTTCTTCCAGCAGTGGTATGATAATGGTTGACAATGATGATGATGATGATGGTGATGATGTACTCTGAAGAGCAGTTGAACTAGAGACAGCTGGCGTTACGCAAATGTGGCACTGTGGGCGGCAGGGTAAACGGAAACGACATGACGTATGCAACGATACGACAGTAAAAGGAGTGACGCGACGGGAATCAGTAAGAGTCGGACGCAGTATGGGTAAGACGAAGGATCTAAGCGAATTTGATCGTGGGAAAGTTGTCGGTGCCGGATGAATGGGTCATTCCATCTCGGAAGTCGTGCAGGCACTAGGACTTTTACGAGCCACTGTGTCACGGGTGCACCGTGAATACATCGAATCCGGTAAAACCATCCCTGCAAGGGCCAACTGCCGTGGACAACAGCATGTGAATAAGCGGGGTCATCGTCGGCTAGCTTGCATTGTAACAGCGGATAGACGGGCCATATTGCAAGAAATCACTCGGCAATTTAACGCTGTTGCACAAAAACGTGTAAAGCAGCCACACCATCCAGAACCATTTACTCGCTATGGGGTACAGAAGCCATTGTCCCACGACGGCACCGCTGCTGACCGCACGTCATAGGATGCAAAGATTAGCATGGGTGCGGGAACAGCGCCACTGGACCCTAGGCATGTGTAAAAATGTTGCCGGGACTGATGAGTCGAGATTCACGTTGGTGCATGCGGAATGCAGGATATGAGTACGGCGCAAACCACATGAAGCGATGGATCCTTCTTGACAGCAGGGTACTCTTCAAGCTGGTGGGGGTGGCATTCTCGTCTGGGAACTGTTTACCTGGACTGAAATGGGACCCCTGGTACGTGTGTCATCGTCCCTCACAGGTCAACGTTACCCGGATTACCTGGACAACCGTTTGCTCCTGCTTGTGCGTCTTCAACATCCCACTGGGGACCTCATCCTGCAACAAGACAATGCAGCTCCCGAATTGTATCCGAATTGTTGGATGAACACTCCACAGACGTGACCTCGCTTTATTGGCCAGCTAGGTCACCTGACCTCAATCTCATCGATCACATCTGGGATGCCTTCGAGAAAAATGTTCGACTCTTCATAAAATCTTCGTGAACTGTGGTAGCTTGTTCAGGGGTCATGGATCCGTATGGCTTTCCAACGCTTTCGGTGTCTTGTTGTGTCTATGCCGAGACGAATCGCCGCCGTCATCAGGGCGAAAGGTGGTGCTACACGTTACTAGACAGGTGTCTCTAATTCAGTTGCTCTTCGGGTATATGAGAGAGTAGTGTTTTTTGGAAAATCTCAATTTACCGGAAATAGAAAATAATGTTGCTAAAGATATTTATTTCATGTAAAAATTAATAAATGCCTATGGCGCGCCCCTGGGGCACATTAATGTCTCTGGTTGAGCACGTGCGTTGATTTGGGGTGTGTATATATTACATTTTGCTTTCAGTGCGCATCTGCGCGGCCTAACTGTGGAATTGAAGATTATGGATTTTTCGAAATGTAAGAAAAATGTTCTTCGTATCGGGCAAAAGGAATTTTTGGAATCGGTGATTTAAAACACAAACTGTACTGACAAACGGCAATATGTTATCACTGCGTAGTGATATTATTGCGAGCTGCACACATTCGTAAGTATCGGAACGATTAATAAGTATTATTAGTACAATCTTATTATAAAAATATTTTCAAATCCGACTTTCAGATCAGATCAGATCAGATGTAGAGGATTTTTGGAAGGGAGTGTCTGACCCGAGGTTTAAACAACCGTTAGAAATAGGAAGCTAGGAGATTTGGGCTAGAGTGCCCGATAGGAAAGTGACACGGAAGCGAGGTAGAAAGGGGAAGAAAGACGCCCTTATTTATTACCGGGGGCCAGAACCCGGTGTCCGACGGCTTAACGTGCCCATCCGACGCACAGCGGATATTTCGTGGTTTGAGCGTTCGTATTTTCCTGGAATCGAACCTGAGGTCTTTCTTCTCCGTGGCAGTCACGAACGTTCACCACTAGGCCACCCGCGGCCCTTAATCTGACTTTTAAGAGTTCCTCACGATAAAAAAAAGAAGCCAAAAAACTACAACTATGCAACCTAGCGGAAACACTGGGCACTAGAGAAATTAAAAAGCACATGGACAATGACTCACTGGCGTGTTAAAATTTTAAAACAATTAATTTTAGGAATGCTACTTCCATAAATAATCACAGGGCTAAACAAGAGGTATATTCACACCTAATGGAAATATTGTACAGTTGAAATTCTCAAAGGGTCACGAGGCATTTATTTCTTTTTCATCAGCTATTGAATTAAAAGATGAAAAAATCGAACCCCAGTTTCAGATGCGTTGCTGAGTCTTGAATAAGAAATGCATTTACTCCACCTGGCTAAGAAAGTGCAAACTATCTGAATTTCTTTTTCTTTCTTTCGCCGTTGTTGTTCCTTTTGTTGTTAAGCGATCGCTGTGAAAAAACTTAATGGACTATGAGCAGTCGCCCGTCCCTAATTTAGGACCACTAGGAAGGGAGAGAGCGAGTGCTGCAAGACAAGAACACCCTCCATGTCTCACCGGGATTCGAAATCGGACCCATAGCGGATGAATGGTCAGAAATCAACGCACCACTGGGAGGCCCAACTGAATTCGACAGGGTATGAATCATTCCATGAATCGTAATACTTAGTGCTCCAGAGCTTTTTATGAAACTAATAAACATAATGCACCACAATATTTCATTGTGGTAGCTCGTGAAGTGTAAGGTAATAATACACACACGCATTGTCGGTTCTGTGATTGTTTATTCCTGACCCATTCTACCACACAGGACACAGAAATCCATCCCCCCCCCACTTCCTAATTTTTTTCTCTTATTTTACTCTGTTTACTTTGGACGAAGCTTCAAATGATTTTACGAAACTTCTTTCGATTTGTTGTTTTGCAAAATCGTGAAATTTAAAGTCGGAATTTCAGATGCAGGAGAGAAAATGAAAATACCGCGTATTGTGTTGTAGCTTTTATTGACAATCAGCACTTTTTATGACAGCCTAGGGTTTCAATTATTTTCTAAATTAAAGGACATCGTGCAGAAGCACTTTTTCCTTGTGTTGTCTGTGTGTGAGAGAGAGAGACAGATCTCAATTTTTCCACTTAACTTTTTAAATTAATGAGCAGTGAATGCGTGCTTACTTCAGAATATCATTGCCTTTATTACTTCCGCCAAGGGAAACGGCTACAGAAGAGTATAGTCTTCTTTCTTTTTCAAAATAAAATGAAGTAAAGCTCCATCACATAAACACTTCTAGTCGTGTTTTTGTTCCTTTGTTTCTTTCGTTTGGACACATACAAGGGAACTAACTACTAGAACCGCAGTGAGCAGAAATAATGGCCAAATAATTCGGTGTTCCTCATTTCTTTTCTATTTTGGGGATGCGGGGTGGGGATGGATAACCATCATTAGTAACTCTAAGCAGTCGACTATTCTTAACTGGGGTTACTGACTCTAAGGAAAGGAGAGACCCACCGCTATACACTGCAAAAACTTTCTGAAATTCACGGACAAGTTTCCTTCATTTCTTTCGTGAATTAAGGAAGCATGTTTCTGATGCAACCTTTTCCGTGAAATGACCGAGAAAAACCGAAATTTAACGAACTTTTCGTGCCACAGGAAATATCTGAATTTTCAGAAACCTTTCCGCAATTCATCGTCATCATTGTCAACCATTATATATCCACTGCTGGATGAAGGTCTCCCCACGTTTCCTCCACAACAGTCTGTCTTGTGCCAGTCTCCTCCAAGTTACTCCCGAATATTTTCGAATTTCTTCCACCCATCTCCCATGTGGTCTTCTTCTGGGTCTATTACTGTCCCTTGGAATCCAATCTAAAATGTCGGCAGTCCATCGATGGTCTGTGCTTCTGGCAGTATGTCCCGCCCATTGCCATTTCACGCATTTAACTCTGATCATGATGTCCTCCACTCTTGTCATTTTACGGATCCACGAGTTCCTCTTCTTATCTCTCCTGGCTACACCAAGCATACACCTCTCCATGCTTCTTTGAGTTGTCTGCATCCTTTGTATGTCTCTTTTAGTTAAGGTCCACGTCTCTGCAACATATGTAAGCACTGGAAGGATGCATTGATCAAAAACGTTTCTTTTAAGACATAATGGCATATTGCTCTTGAGAATTATGCTGTTTCTTTCAAAAGCTCTCCAGGCAAGTTTTATATGCCGATTAATTTCTTCATCAATGTGACCCTCATTTGTTATCTGCTGTCCAAGATAAACATACGTATCTGTTATCTCCAGCTTTTCTCCATCAATCGATAAATCTTCATTTCGTGTAAAAGCATTGTACATGACTTTTGTTTTCTGAAAGTTCATTTTTAATTCCACTTCTTTACTCTTGTCAACAAGTTCCTGGATCATACTCTGCCACTCTGATGGGGTAGTTACAAAAATGACAACGTCATCAGCAAAACGAAGATGAGTTAGATAATCTCCATTAATCTTTTATCCTTTTGTTTTCCCAGTTCAGTGATTGAAAGACATTTTCCAATGTGTCATTAAAGAGCTTGGGAGATATGGTGTCACCTTGTCTCACTCCCTTTCCAACTTTTATGTGTGCTGTATTCTCAAACAGCTGAATCTTTGCACATGCATTTTCATGGATGATATTACTTTCTTATACTAACGGAAAATCTACGTTCTCACTTTTTCCGCATCCGTATGACGAGAAATTTCCTCTAATAGAAGCGATTCGTGGAAATACTTGAGATTTGATAAACTTTCAAATTTCAACGTCTGTTGAGTTTTGAAGTTTCGTAGCGAGATGGGATATTGTGGATAGCATATCGTATAGATTTTTTTGACATTTGTGGCACAGGATATTCCTTCTCCTTTCCCTTATTTGGTGCACCAGCTATTTGTTTTATAATGTATTACTGCAAGAAACCGGGTACTTATTGTACGGATGATTATACGCTGTCTATAAGTCTTTGGACAACTTAAGACAAAAGCTATTATAGTTATCAAGACTATATTTTAGGTTTAGTTAACTCATTGTACATATGATTATACGATGTCTATGTATCAGTCTTTGGACAACTTAAGACAAAAGCTATTTATAGCTATCAAGTGAATTTCATATATTTTTGTGTGTGTGTGTGTGTGTGAAATAATACTATAAAAAGTACATATCCCCTTTTTTAAAGATAAATGAAATTCATCGTCTGTTCGAAAAAATCGTGTTGTAAGGCATTTTGCTTCTTCAAAAAACCACGAAGAAAAATGCTTAATTTTTGAAAAGTCCTCCTACAGGAAAAAATAAATAAATTACAAACCTATTCAGAAAAATAATTATCTCCTGCAGAAAATCAAATGACTAAATCACTCACATTAACAAAAAACAAAATTTCTTTGTCGCGAATTTGTCTTACGATGTACGTGAGCCAGATTGCCGAGCGTTTGTGATTCAGTTGGTTAAGGTATAAGTTGCCTGTTAGGCGAGCTATAATGTCGGGTGTTCGATCCTGACCTCACCGGAAGGATTATCTGGGGGTTGAGTGCTGTTCAGGGTTGTTGATTTTGCTGAATTTCAGTTTAAATACGGAAAAACCAGAAATGAGCTTTTCCGAAATGAACGGAATTTCTGTCTACGGAAATATCTGTGAAAATACGGAAGTTAAAATGAACGGGCACCTTTAAAAACGAAAATTTCTGAAAGAGACGGATATCTACCGGCAATTTTGCTGCACGTTATTTTCAGAAAAGTTCCGTCAATTCACAACACTTATTTTTTACAGTGTAGGACAAGTACACTGAAGTGCCAGAAAAACTGGTACACCAGTCTAATACCTGGTAGGTCCCCCACGGAAGCGCAGGACTGCAGAAATACGACGGGACATGGACTCCACTAGCTACTGGAAATATGCTGTAAGCAATGCACACCATACTTCCTGCAGAACGTTCCACAATTCGGGTGTATTCCGAGGTTTCGGATTCCTGTGTTCGGTAGCGCGTTGCATGGCATCCCAAATGTGTTCTATCACGTTCATATGAATGTTCAACACCCCAAACAAAAGCGAATGGCAACACCCCGAACAAAAGCGAATAGCAACACCCCAAACTCAGATGAATGCTCCTCTAACCAAAATGTGGCGTCCCGACACTTGTGTGGAAGTGCATTGTCCTGTTGGAACAGGCCCAACCCATCAGCATGAATGCAGGGCATCAACGGGTGTACCTCCTCAAAAAGGATGCGCACATAGCGTTGGCCGGTCATAGACGTTTGTAGACGTGCCAGGGGTCCCAGTGAAGTCCAACTGACCCATACCATTACGGACCCCCCCCCTCAACAGCCGGTACAATTCCCTGTTGACTGGCGGGATCCATGGATTCATGGGGTTTGCGCCACACACGAATCCTCCCATCTGCCCGATACAGTTGGAAACACGACTCGTCAGACCAGGCTACTTGTTTCCAGTCATCAAGTGTCCAGTGGCGGTGTTGCCGTTCCCAAGCAAGGTGCATAGCTCTGTGTCGTGCACCCATCAAGGGTACTCGAGTTGGGCGTCGGCTCCCAAAGCCAATATCGTGCAGGGTACGTTACACAGTCCGGACGCTGATGCTTGTTGAGGCTCCAGCATTGCATTCCGATGATACCTGGGAGAGTGTTGCACGCCTATCGCGCGAAACGATTCTTGACAGCCGACGATGGTCACGTTCACCCAATGTCTTTTTACGGCCACACTGGTATCGTAGGTTGGAGGTTTTGCCGGAATTCTTGTAGTCACGGTACACCCTTGCAATGGTCGTACGTGAAAATCCGAACTTCGCTTCTACCTCCGAAATACTATGGCCCATCTCACGACCACCAACTATGCCACCGCTGACAGTTGGCAAGGATGTTTATCGTTTTATATACGCACTGGCGGACGCAACCGAGTACGCGCATAGGTGACGTTGCTATGTATTTTGCATAAGCTCGTCTGTACCAGCTTTTCTGGCACTTCAGTGTATACCACTCATACGAATTATACGAACAGCTAGACGACTAGCTGTTCGTATAATATGGACATAACGGGGGCACGTCATGATTAAAATCGCGAAACCTCAGCAACAACCACAATTTATTTATTTATTTATTTATATGCTTGCGGATTTAACGACCACCTTGAGTAACTCAATTAGGACTGTCGCCCATCCCTAAGTTAGGGCCAGTATTTCCAAGAAAGACAAAGAGCTCATGCCGTAAGACAAGAGCACCATTCGTGTTCCGCTCGGAAGTCGAACCTGTACCCACTTAAACGAGTGGCTTAGTCAGAATTCTTAAAGGGGGGGTCCATGGATTTGGTTCATTGGTGAAAGCCTCATACATACATACATATATATCGCTTTAAATTCGTACTCAATCCACTCTTAAGGGGGTTTCCAGACCTTAGGACACCCCCCTTCTTGACTACTCCTAAGACTTGGACGAACGTTCAGAAGCCAACGTTTAGACCAGTGCGCGGTGGCGCACTGGTTTAATGGTGGCGCACTTCTGATCACTCGTCCGAGTTGGGTCCGGGTTCGAAACCCCTTGAGGCATGGTTGTTGTGTTTGTCTTACGGCGCTGGCTCTCTCCCTTCCCTGGAACCAGTGACCCTAAATTAGGGACGGGTAACTGCTTATAGTCCATTGATTTGCTCACGGTGGTCGTTAAACCTCCAATAAAAAAAAAAAAAAAAAAAAGACCAGTGCGCCATAGGAGAAATAATTGTAGGTTTTGTGAAATTGCTTTCCTGGCATTTGTACTGTTGAAATTCATTTAAACTATCAGCAATTGTGATACGAACATTGTTTTGTAACATGCTGTATTTACATTGACAATTGGTACATTACACCATAACAGAAAATTAAATGTTCTTTGTTAAATAATTTCAGGGTACATTCAGCAGAATTATGAAACAATATTAAGTTCTTGTAGAACTTATTTACAGCAACGTTGGCACATTTTGGGAAGCAGTTAAAAAAAAGGAAAGAAGTATAGAATGCCGTTTATGGTGAACATGTTTATTATTATTACTTGGATGATGTTATCATCGATCAAGTGTTTATAAGCATACATAGAATAAAATATTGTTTCAGGTAATCAGTACTTTAACTGTGCCATTTACTCTCATACTGACGCATAGACTCCTTCCTTTGTCGCTATCCGAAACACTCAGAGGGCGGCAAGTATTCAAAGCATCTTCTTTTTTTTTTTTTTTCTTTTTCAGAATTTTTCTCCGAGAAAACATGTCGGTACTGCAATTGTCAACCGGAAATAATAACAGACTCCTTGGAAACTACGTTTTCTTGTTTATTTTATTCTTCACAACTTCAAACGATTCCCACAAAATAAATTGTTTTTCGGTAAATATCACAGCGTCTTCTGCTCCGCAACGAAATTACAAGGTAACGCATGCGCACACGGACTCTTTCCAAGAACAGAAACCAGCTGCGTCTCTGAACTTCCCTGGGAAATTGTGTCACGTGAACAACACGAGACACCTGTTAATGTTTGGCAGCTAACGCAAGCTTCTGCCGTAGAAGAAACGCGCCATTTTGTGTAAATGGAATAAAATGTATTGTCACAGATTGGTGAATGCATTTCTTTTTTCATCCTATTTTTTTCTTTTCCTGATACTTAATTACCTCCTATAGGTGATGTCATAATTGTATAAGATAAAACATTTTTTAATGAGTCGACGTGCATGGTTTTTACAAACTTCTTCACTCCAGGGAGCTTAAAAATGATAGCAACAATCAAACAGGCTAAATTCCAACAATATAATTATCGAGGAAACTGGGGCAGTTCCGAACCGAAATCCTAGTTTTAGAGAAAGATAGTTAGATCTCTATACCCATTCTTCGTAAAATTCAAAATTGCACATTCAAACGCTTTAAACAAGACGACGCACGCTCTATCAGGGCCCGAAAGGTTAGGAACGATTACTTCCGACCAGGGACTCGTTACCGCAGGATCCCTGGGCCCCAATTTAACAAGGTCTCCTTTTCTACGCCTTCCAACCGAAGGTTGAAGAAGCGTATATGCTCCAGATTTCTCCGTCCGTCCGTCTGTCCGCACGACGACTGGCGTAAAAATGGTTCGATTTCGATTAAATTTTAGTATGTGGTAGGGGACCGCCGGGGGACGAACCCTATTGAAAATGGGACAAATGTGGTCAAAGGTCACGACGTAGGAATGGGATCATTCCATTGCCCTTATGCGATATAACTTGCGTAAATACGGTTCGATTTCAATGAAAGTTTACTATGTGGTAGGAGACCGCCTGGGGACGAACCCTATTCAAAATTGGTGAAGTGGGGTCAAAGGTCAGGACATAAGATCGGGATGACCACCTGGGGACGATCCCTATTGAAAATGGACGAAATGTGGTCAAAGGTCAGGACAAAGGATTGCGTTCCATTCAATTGCCCTTATCCCATATTATTAAGGTGGACGTCAAGTCATTTTGCTTCCTATACTTCCAATGGAAAAACTTTTGTAAACATTTCCTTCACAATTAATGTGTTCCCAAGGATGAAAATTTGAACATCGATTAAAATAACTTCATATTATTACTTGGAAAACTTAATATTTCCTAAAACATAACCATAATTATATTAAAAATCAATCACTTTTCCTTTGGTGGTGTTGAAACCAGAGAAAAGACGGCGCGACCTGTACTTTGATGACGTCAGTGGACAAAAAAATGTTGGATTGCATAATTACGGTTATGGTTTAGAAAATATTAAGTATTGCAAGTTATAAAATGAAGCTATTTTAATCGATGTTTAAATTTTGATCCTTGTGAACGCATTAATTGTCCAGAAAAAAGATGGCGCGACCTGTATTTTCATGACGTCAGTAGACAAACAAATGTTGAATTTCATAAATATGGTTATGTTTTAGAAAATATTAAGTATTGTAAGTTATAAAATGAAGATATTTTAATCGATGTTCAAATTTTCATCCTTGGGAACGCATTAATTGTGAAGAAAATGTCTACAGAAGTTTTTCCATTGGAAGTATAAGAAGCAAAATTACTTGACGTCCACCTTAAAGTAGCAATTCTTGTATGTATGTATGTATGTACATTTTATTTTGAAAACGGCTCTAAGAATTTTGATGAAAGTCGTTAACCTACCGTTTTCTGGTACTAGAAATCGATTTAGGTTGATCTCGACTTTTTTTTTTTTTTTTTTTGATTGAAGGTTTAACGACCACCGTGAGCAACTCAATGGGCTATAAGCAGTCGCCCGTCCCTAATTTAGGGCCACTGGTTCCAGGGAAGGGAGAGAGCCAGTGCCGTAAGACAAACACAACATCCATGCCTCACCGGGATTCGAACCCGGACCCCTTCCGTGCGAATGATCAGAAGCCAACGCTTAGACCACTGCGCCACCGGGGCGGCAATCTCGACTTTAGGAGAATTCGTTTAGTGCGTTAAATAACCACCCCGAATTATAACGTTTTTAGTAATGGCGTTGTTCCATTAATGTTACCAATGCTTAGAAATCTTATGACGTCATAATCTCGCCTTTGAGAATGTTGGCGCGCGGTCACGCCATCTGTCTCCTTACGTCACGCATTGTACTCGTTGGTGTGGATCATATTAAAGTTTTATGACGTTACACTTGCGGACAGAAGATGGTCGCGATTCCCATCAGCCTCATTACGTCACGCGTTGTCTGCGTATGTCGGCCCGCAAGATAACTCGCGTAACAATCTTTCGATTTCGATAAAATTTTAGTATCCGGTAGGGGATCACCTAGGAAGGAATATTATTTAAAGTGAACGAAATGAGGTCAAAGGTCAGTACATAGGAGCGGGATTTATTCTACTGCTGCTATGCGTCATAACTAACGTAAAAAAGGTTCGATTTCGATGAACTTTTATTATAGTTTGTGGTAGGGGCCACCTGGCGACAAACCCTATTGAAAATGGGAGAAATGGGGTAAAAGGTCAGGACATAGAAGCGGAATCACTTCCATCGACATTAGGCGTCATAACTTACGTAAAAATGCTTCGATTTGGCTGAAATGTTAATATGTTGTAGGGTCTTGCCTGGGGACGAATTCTTTTGAAAATGGGCGAAATGGGGTCAAAGGTTAGGACACAGGAGCTGGATCTGTTCCTAGCCCTTATGCATCATAACTTACGTAAAAATGCTTCGATTGCGACAAAACTTTATCATGTTATTTCGGAGGTATATCGAACCGGTTCTGTTGAATATCATTGAAATGGGATCAAAGGTCAGGACACAGGACTGAGATTTATTCCACAGCCATTATTCTCATACCTTGAGTAATAACTTGAGTAATGATTTCTGGTATGTTGGAAAGCGTATTAAAATCAATGCATTGCATGATTTTACTAACTTGTTTACGCTTTTCAAACCGAAGGTTGAAGAAGCGTATATGTTCCAGCTTTTTCCGTTCGTCTGTCCGCCTGTCTGCACTATAACTCAAATAAAAATAGTTCGATTTCGATGAAATTTTAGTATGTGGTAGGGGACCACCAGGGGACGAACCCTATTGAAAATGAGTGAAGTGGGGTCAAAGGTCACGCCCTAAGAGTGGGATCCATTCAATTGCCTTATGCGTCATAACTTGCGTAAAAATGGTTCGTTGCAATGAAATTTTAGTATGTGGTAGGGGATCACCTGGGGACGAATCCTATTGAAAATGGGTGAAGTGGAGTCAAAGGTCAGGACATAGGGGCGTGATGCATTCCATTGCTCTTATGCGTCATAAGGTGCGTGAAAATGGTTCGATTTCGATGAAATTTTAGTATGTGGTAGGGGACCACCTGGAGAGGAACCCTATTGAAAATGGGACAAATGGAGTCAAAGGTCAGGACATATGATCGGGATCCATTCCATCGCCCTTATCCCACACTATTAAGGTGGACGTCAAGTAATTTTGCTTCCTATACTTCCAATTGAAAATCTTTTGTACATATTTCCTTCACAATTAGTGTATTCACATGGATGGAAATTTGAACATCGATTAAAATAACTTCATACTATAACTTGGAATACTTAACATTTTCTAAAACAGAACCATAATTATATTAAAAAACAATAACGTTTCTTTTGGTTGTGTTGAAACCAGAAAAAAGATGGCGCCACCTGTACTTTGATGACGTCAGTGGAAAAATAAATGTTGGATTGCATAATTACGGTTATGGTTTAGAAAATATTATTACGGTTATGGTTTAGAAAATATTAAGTATTCCAAGTTATGAAATGAAGCTATTTTAATCGATGTTCAAATTTTCATTTTTGGGAACGCATTAATTGTGAAAAAAATGTGTACAGAAGTTTTTCCATTGGAAGTATAGTAAGCAAAATTACTTGACGTCCACCTTAAAGTAGCAATTCTTGTATGTATGCATGTACATTTTATTTTGAAAACGGCTCTAAGAATTTTGATGAAAGTCGTTAACCTAACGTTACCTAGTACTAGAAATCGATTTAGCTTGATCTCAACTTTAAGAGAATTCGTTTAGTGGGTTAAATAGCCACTCCGAATCATAACGTTCTTAGTGCCATGGCGTCGTTCTCTTAATGTTTCCAATGTTTAGAAATCTTATGATATCACAATCTCGCTTTTGAGAATGTTGTCTCATTACGTCACAACGTGTGACGTAATCTGTCTCATTACGTCACGCTTTGTGTGTGGATCCTATTAAAGTTTTATGACGTCATACTCTTGCCAGCAGATGGTCGCGATTCCCATCTGCTTCATTACGTCACGCGTTGTGTGCTTATGCCCGCCCGTACAATAACGCGCGTAACAATCGTTCGATTTCGATGAAATTTTAGTATCTGGTAGGGTATCAACAGGGAAGTAACCTCATTTAAAGTGAACGAAATGGGTAGAAAAAGTCAGTACATAGGAGCGGGATCCATTCCACTGCTTTTAAGCGTCTAAACTAACGTAAAAAAGGTTCGATTTTGATGAAATTTTAGTATGTGGTAGGGGACCACTTGGCCACAAACCCTATTAAAAATGTGCGAAATGGGTCAAAGGTCAAAGGTAAACCTCTTATTTTCACTAACCTTCCAAGAAACACAATAAAACTCTTATTTTCTGACATTGTGCCCTGAATAAATCTTATAAATGCAATACTGTTTGTGAAAATGTCAGCACCGAGAAATAATCGCGCTATTCAAAAGAAATATATGAGTATATATATCACAAATTCCTCATCTTACAGGTGATAACTAATTACTCCGTAGAGCAACACACGATTCTTTGCTTCAAAACTCAGTATAGTGGGAAGCCAACTCGAGCAGCAATGACAGCTTCTTGATGGCTGTTAATGCTTATTTAAAAAATGTTACACTGTTATAAGAAAGAAAAACTCGAGGACCGATCGACGTTGTAGAATTAATGTATAAAAAATAAAGAGATAAAAAGTACACATAGGGCTTAGCTATCGGTAAAGTAAAATATGTCTTTGGTTTTAAAAAAAATACTATATATAAACCATGAACATCCCAAATTTTTTTATGTGCAGGCACAAGCGTCTGGCGGTATTTTAGGGATCCTACATTTCCCAACAATTCACGTGTGCATTTCAAGTAAGGATGGATTTATAATTTCCACCATTTGGCGTGGTCTTTTCAAATACCTTTCGAATGTGTGATGAAAGACCAGCAAGTTGACTCAAGTTGGCCCCGATCAAAAACATCAGTCTCAAAGTCACAGATACCTCGTAGGACATAAAATGTAGATACAAAATAATGGTTTGTACTGAATTATGCCAGAAATTAATTTGTTTCTTTTCGCAACAGAAATGTTGTCTCCTTTCTCTTATAATCCGGATCAGGAGACTGCCTCTAGACATAGTTAGCAGTTTGGTAATCATTTTGTAAGATTTCTTGGTGGAAACTTCATTTACCTTTCCCACATACGTTTGTCAACACCAAAAGTTTTGTCTTTAAAATTCTTATATACACAGTGTGGCAAAGAATTTTTAAAACTGGGTCTGTAAAATGAAATAGAAACAAGAAATTATATTTTTTTTGGTTTGTTATTCAAAATAAGTCCCTACGACTTCAATACACTTGCTACAGCGATTTATTAAGGATTCGAATGCTTGTTCCAGTTCACTTTGCGGAATTGCCTCCAAAGCACGCGTCGAAGCTGTTTGTAAGGTCGAAGTATCATCAAAATAACACCCTTTTAACGTCATTTTAAGTTTTGGGAATAAGGAAAAGTCGCAGGGTGCTAAATCAGGCGAATACGGTGGATGTATCAAAACACAGACGTTAATTTTCGCCAAAAATCTAAGAACAAGAAGTGAGGTGTGACTGGGTGAATTATCGTGCAACAAACACCAACTGTTTTCATCCCGATATTCTGGACGAATACGACGAATTCTGCCCATCAAACGCCTCAAAACTTATAAATAAAACTCACCAGTAATTGTCTGTCCACTTAGAACAAATTATTTGTGGAAAATACCCTTACTATCGAAGAATGTAATGAGCATTGTTTTGATTTTCGATGGAACTTTTCTTGTCTTTTTGGTTGTGGTGGGTAAAAACTTCCATTCCGCAATTTGTCCCTTTGTTTTAGGATCATATTGAAAACACCATGTTTCATCACCTGTAACAATCGATTTTACGAAATGTGGATCATTTTTAGCGGCTGAAATGATGTCTCTGCAATGTGCACTTCTCCTTGATTTTTGTTCATTGGTTAATGTGTGTGGAACAAATTTAGCACACACTTTTGTTTTGCCCAAATCTTCATGCAGGATGGTTCGAATCGTTTCTTTGTTGATGTTTAAAGACTCTTCCATCATTCTTAGTGATGTACAACGATTGTTTGCCACGAAATCACGCATTTTTTTAATAATTTCAGGTATCCTTAGATGAACTTGGTCTTCCGGTACGCTTATCATCTTCCAGCGTATCTCTTCCATCAAAAAAAGTTTGTGCCACAGGAAAACATTTAATCTACTTAAACAAGGACTCACCCTAAACTTGTTTCATCATTTGGTACGTTTCCGAGGCACTTTTACCAAGTTTTGCGTTAAATTTAATAACAGCCCTTTGTTCCATCTTAATAATTCTACATGAAATAAATTTTACTTCTTTAATGAACGGCCGTTTCGTTTGAGTTACTTTAACAACTGCGCAGTACCTTTGGTAGAAAGCAAGCAGATGGTCATGCTTTATAACGCATTCGTGATTACACTGGTAACGCCACCGTAGGCTGAAATCTAGCGCCAGTCTTAAAAATTCCTTGACGCACTGTGTATATATGTATATACAGTTTTTCCTAGAATATACGTAAAAATATAAGATTAAAGGGAGAAATCTAGGATTTCAGGATATTTACATTATTTATTAATATATTTGAATTCCGCATTTATTTGAAGAGTGTGCTAAAAATTCACTTTTAAGTAGCCCTGAAATCGAGATGTGTCACTATTCACAACCAACGTAAATAACTTCCCAGCAAAAGGGAAGGCAATATTAACCTCAGAACAAAATATAATAAAACGAAAACAATAAATAATAAGCTGAATTTAGCCTTAAGAAGAAAACACTTCTCTTTTATTATGACACTGGAGGAAAAGTACATCCACATACTCAAACGATCTAATCCGTATCACAAACTTAAAATAAAATATATAGACCGTGTTTTCGATTATAACAGATCTCATATAATAATATCCACATAACACCTTACCGTTTTCATAAATGAGCCTTTCAAAGGCATTTCCCAAAGTTTTGAAGAGATTTCTGATAAGATAAAGGATTTTACCAATCATATTGTAATATAAATACTTTTTCTGATAATATAACGCTCACTGTTATTTGATCCTATATAAATGCAGCTTACCTGTAAACACTAAAGGCAGGAAGGTTTTTTTAAAAAATTGACATACGCATTTTGCATAAAAATGTGCACAATATACAAAAATTGAGACAGTAAATACTTTCGTGAGAAAATTACGAGCTGGTGTGGCGAGTATACATTAGCGTTTGGAGAACTGTGATGGACGAAAGATCATCTACCATATCTCTTCTGTTTTCAGTGCTACTAAACATATTTGTTTGATTTATTACAAACGAAATGGCCTTATTGGCTGAAGCTTTGTAAAACAGGTACGAATTTGTGGGAGGGTGGACGAAAAATAGGTTCGTACATCTGGGAAATGTAAATCGATGCACTGCACATAAGAAACCAACTGAGATCTGTAGTAGCAGTTGGTTTCTTATGTGTATTGAAGGCAACATGAAACTGATTTTGATTGCTATAAGCGGTTCCGCTGTTATAAAACTACATGGAATAACTGTTCTTCACTATAGCGACTGGCTCTTATCTCGCTTGGGCAAAAGCACCTGTGGCACTGTCTACCTGAGTGGCAGTGGCTTTAAATACATTAGAGTATCACTTAACTATGCGACAGTGCTCAATCAGACTAGGATTAGTTTTATTTAGCCTTAAAAAAGGCAATAGGTTGTTCGGAACACAATATATGCTCGGATTAGCAGTATGTGCTTCTCTCCCTGTGTGAATTAGCGTGGGACACATATCCACCCTGCTGTGTCTACAAATATAGTATCGTGTAGGTACACTGCTGGACAATGGATAAGGACTGATTTAAACGGCTATATAGCGCATAAAAAAGTAAGTGTGGCTGGATGCCAAGGGAAATAAAATAATGTCAGAATGCCAGGACATTTCAAGAAAGACAATTTATTTTGCTCTGAAATCCAGAAGGCTTTGGAACGTGTACAAGGGACAAACAGGCCATTTCGTGCAGAATACGTAAACCTGAAAAAAATGCAAATACCGTCCGCAGGCGTTCCGGCGTAAGATGTCAATACGGGATTTGGCCACCATGGAGGACGATGCGAGATTCCACACGTCGTGTCATGCTTTGCACAACATTATCAAGCAGCTGTTGGGGTAATTTATCCCATTCCTCTGTCAGTGCACGGATGAGGGTGTCCTTGTTTATTGGAGGGCATTGGCGACCAGCAAGAGCATCCCCACACATTTTCAATGGGATTCAGATCAGAAGAACGTGCTGGCCATACGAGGCGTTGAATATCCTCGCTCTCAAGACACTCCTGGACAGCAACTGTTCGATGACATGTTGCGTTGTCGTCCATGAAAATGAATCTATCAGCGACAGCACCACGGAACATGCGAACATGAGGTAGCAAAACATCATTAATGTATCGTTGGCCAGTCATAGTCCCAGTTGGAAGCACATAGAGGGACGTACGGCCATTGATCATGATGCCAGCCCATACCATGACACTATATGTCGGATATCGGTTCCTTTCCTTTATGTTTGCTGGACAATATGCAGTACCACTATCACGCCAGATCAGCTGTCGTCGACAATCAGACGATAGACTGTATCTACTCTCATCTGAGAAGAGGACAGCAGACCATTCGTTATCAGTCCAATTGCGATATTGATGGCACCATTGCAAACGAGCGGTACGGTGACGTCTGGACAATGGGATGCACACAACAGGATGGCGGGCGTATAGTCCTCCTTCATGCAAACGTCTGGCGACAGTTTTTCGGGAGATCCGCTTGCCAGTAGCAGCCATAAACTGATTTGCTACCTCACTAGCTGTGCTGCCCTGGTGTCTTTTTGTTGATAGCACTATGTACCGATCTTCTGCAGGTGTCGTACTGCGAACACGACCTCCCCCGTGACGTTTGCTACACTCTGCATTTGTTTGAAATGATTTCCAAAGCTTTGAAACAACACTGTGGCTGACGTCGAACTCCCTGGTAACATCTGTTATTTTTCGCCCTTCTTCAATCTTACCAATAATACGGCCACGCGTAAAATCATCTAGGTGATGTCGGGAAGACATACTGAAAATTGCAGGTTCGTCAATTGATTTTTCCCTTTCAACTTTGCGTTTGAACAACAACGTTCAATACGCGTCGAATCCTTTATATCTCTTATTAGCGCTATGACGTCACGAACAAGTTCGGCAATCCAAGATCTGCATACGCACCACACGTCTTACTGTATCCCGCACTTATGCTAATTACCACATTTTCCTGCCTTCCATTTTATGGTTGCTATCGTTGCTATTGTCATCCGTCCTTAGCAATTGTCCGGGAGTGTATAATAACCCGATTTATTTGGGGTCTGTTTTTGATTTCGCTTCTTGTTGCTCTTTACTTTGACAAGAATCATCCGAGATGAATTTTGGTCCCTTGCAAGTCCAGATATTATATGTTTTCAAATTCTTCATCAGATTATCGATTAACGAAAATGTTGACATTCATCCGATAGTAGTAGAGTGCACAATTTCGAATACTGACTGGAGCCCCTTTCAGTGTGCGATCTGATGTTATCAGAAAAAGAGGTGTAATCTCACATTGATTTGGAACGGGGAGCCAGTTTTCAAGGGCTGGAATTCACAGATCACACAGTGAATCCACTGAGAATTTGTGGTGTTCACAAAAATCGAGAAGCCTTTTCAGTGCAACAGTTTCGTTGGAAAATTTTAAAATTACATAAAGAGGTTTCATATTTCTTATGAGAGCGAGACTCAGAAAAGAAAGTGTGGGCAAAACAAATTATCAACCATAACAGAAATTATACGATATATGGGTAGAAATGTTTTACATTCACTATACAACACACACTTCTTTTCAACCGTGAACGTACAATATATAAGTCCGGATTGAAGGTTGTTGTTTTTGTCGTAAAAAAGAAAGTTATGTTTTAAATATTCAACCATACGCACAGAAACGATTAATGTTGTTATTCTCAAAAATTGAGTTTTGAGAGTTGTCCATTTACCATATAGTCTGAAAAACGAGTATAACCTTACCTAAAACTTAATTTGCATCTAAACAACTAAGATAAAGGCTTTTGAAAGGAAACATAACAATGCCTGACATCATCATTAAAAAACATATACCATATATCCCATACGAATTTTTCAGACGAAGGGAAAGGCCAATCTATATTTCTACATTGTTTTACAAAGGATACGACAATCGTTTCGTGCATTGTGTCCGAATATTGTTCCTTTGTTCCACATAGTACTCTCTAGAATGATGCAAAAATACGTGATGCTGACCCAAAACCCCGATATTCTTGAATTGCGACTGAACGACAAAAGTTGTTAATACGTTAGATACAATGGTTGCTCTCTACACTTCAATACAATCAATGCTTCTTGGAAACAAGATTAATTTAATGAAAAGGAAATTCATGTTGATCTGGCAAATTTTCCTTTTGAAAAATTCTTGCGATGAGCTCGTCAACGTCGTACTCAAAGACAATTTCACGTGCAAAGTAAAACTGCTACAAAAGAAATTGTGATATGAATTCAAGCACCTGAATTATCGTTGTCCTCATGTGACACAACTCCAAGAACCATGAAACATACAAAGTGCCGCATATGCAGGTATACTAACAAAAAAGTGCGTTAAATGTGTAAAATGTTGAAAGTTTATTTGCACAAAATTTGTAACAAACGTTTCAAAAAATTGTGTGAGAGCGTGTTACCGTATTATGAAAGTTCCGTTATGAAGTGTGTGGCGAATTACGAAGTATATTATAAAATTGATAAAGACTATTTTTTTAGTTGTTTGCAAATATGTTATAGTGCAACAACAGTTTAGCCGAAATAAATTAGTCAAATTTATGCGTCTGAAGAATACATTTTTCTTTCACGTTATTTTTTAACCTAACGCCTTGTTGTAGGTACGTAATGAACAAGGTAGGATGGTGATGTGCCTGTCAGCACTGCGAAATATCACACTTTGCGCGGCTTCTTAAAATATAAGTGGCAAATTTAAAATAAAGAAAAATAAGGTTTTTCAGTTTTTGAATGGAAAGAAAACAGTAAATAATTATGATGAAACTAATTGTTGTGATTAACTACATTCCCGACTTAGTTTCTCTCATTTCGTTGGGCTTGAAATCTGAACTGAACGTTCATTCTCAAAAGTGGTTAACAGGGTGCAGACATTAGTAACATCTTAGAAAGGTATCAAGAACCTTGATTCTGATTCTGCGGAAAGGAGCATATTTTATTTAGACATTCATTGTTTCGATATTGTGATAGGAGACATCAAACAGGTTGTGAACTATGTATCCTTGACCTTTTGTACACTCAGGATGAATTGATGTGAAAGTGTTTGATTCCAATTGGGAGTGTACGTCAGACTACCTCAAAACACACTGTAACTCGTTAACTGAGAAAAGTAGATGGGTATCATAATTCTAAGATGTAAGGCAAATATTAACTGTCGTCGGAATACATATAAGCTCACGTATCGTAATCATAAAATATCCGTTCCTTTCGAAAGTGTAGACAAGCTTCTGCAGCACCGTTGTAAAAGGATTAGGTCAATGTGTAAATCTGAGGACTTAAAATACAAATAAATGTCTTTCATGAGACAAAACAGAATCATTAAACAGTAAATACACGAAATATATGAGGCCAATTTGAATTTAGGAGATGCATCGGAAACAAAGTTGTTAAAGCACGGCGTTGGCGTAAAAATTTAGAGAAGTTGCAAGTCGTTTTAACCCAACTACTTTCGGAATTCGAATTAAAAAACTTTTGACATCGAAACAGAAAATAACGAAACCCATTCAAGATCTTGCGCGAGGAAAAGGAACAGGATACTATTTGAAGCCAGAAAAATCATGTCTTGATTTGATCTAAATTAAGCGAACAAAGCAGAAAGTCACATATATATGTATCTGCTATTTGTCTCAAACTACGATTCTTATCGTTGGGGAAAGATAGGACACCTTTCCTTGCATGAAATGTAATGTTACGTCTTTCATGAAATGTAATGTTACGTCTTTCATGAAATGTAATGTTACGTCTTTCATGAAATGTAATGTTACGTCTTTCATGAAATGTGTGATGATTACCGATATGTCTTATCGTACAAATTTGACTACTTATCTACCACACAGATATACGCCGGATACCGATGAAGAATCGAAAACTTTACCCGAAGATCCATGTATCTGTGAACGTATATTTCTTCACAACTTGAAATATTCTTAATTATATATTTAAAATTCATAGATAATTTTCATTTCTGCATGGTTTAAAACAATTCTGTCATAGATAATTTACGCTGCCAATTTCAGAAAACGTGGTGTGCTTTTTACACGGTTGCAGTGTAGCAAATGGTCTAGATACCGATGATCACATAACTATTTCCATTCTTCTGAAAGCGAAATGGAAAGTGCAAGTTCTCCATAATGACCCGCAAGGAATCTCAGAATGAAAAGGAAATAAGGTTTGTAATATGTCATAGTGAAACTTCGGTTAATGCTCACTGAATAGTCATCATTTCCGTCTCAGCGGCTTTAAGTATGAGGAAAACGAGGAACACAACCGTCTATCTTAAATACTCAACGAACAAGTTTATTTCCAGAAAGAAAGTGCAAATTATTTTGAGATCCCGGAAATAAGTGTCCCTACTGTCACACTGGAAGTAATTGACTGTTAAGGAATTTACGTATTTGTTTAAGGAAACAGGTATTTTTTACGTGGGAGCGGAAAGAAACGGAAGTTTACATTGCGTTTTGTACAGAATGTGTTTATCCGAGGTTTTTCTACAATTTACCTTCAGAATTCTGGATTCAGTAAATTTAGAGAATCTATGTTCATCATTACGCAGACGACATTGGGCTCCTTTCGATGTAATTATGTTTGCTACAGTATCCTGCCATATAAGCGATATATAGTTTTCATAGTTTGCATGATCATATGGAATCAATTGGTTACATGTGACATAGAGAAACAGAAACCATGTGTATGATTTCTTTTTGGCAGTTCTATTTTAAGTCAGGAAGATATAGAATTTTCCTGAAAACAGTATCTTGGCACCGTTCTATCAAGTATAGCAAATCAACATTACAGCAATGAAAAAAAAATGTTCTTCATATCAAAGTAGTCAGTACTCAGGGTAGCACATTCACATTGATAAGGTGTTTGACAGTTTCATACGATTTACTATGCAAAGCATTCCATCTTCTGAAAACGTCTTCATTAACAAAAATGCGTTGACAAGTACCTCAAGCATCTAAAAAAATCCCAAGACTAAAAGCGAGGTCTACTGAGATCTCGATATCCGGAAAAGCAGGGAGCTTACGTTTTCCTCAAGGTTTTCGTGAGACTTCCTGACGTTCCAGAGTAATGGCGTTAAAACTACTAAGGAGAGCAAAAACTCTAAAACCTTGGACAATTCATTTTCAGAATTAAGGAACAGGGTGTAATCATTCACATATGCCAACGATTTTACTTTACAATTTGAACCAGGATAAAGAAAACTCAAAATATTATTATAATTATCGACTCCAACACATTGAAGTCAAAAGGATGGAGGCGAGAGTCTTTTCAAAATATATTCTTATCATACCGGAGGGAAAACGTTCCTTGCAGCAAGAAATTCGGCGAAGCAATTCTTATTTAGTCTTGCCGTTGATTAAAAAAACATGCCAAAAGAACTGGTACACCTCGTCAGAAGGGCCATGGGAAATACGGTTCGAATATACAGTATATATATGGCTGAAAATCAGGAAAACAATTTTTCAGCCGACATTGGTAAGCTGCGCGCACTTCAAGAACTTTGCAGTTCCTACACAAAATTAACAAATAAGAAACGAATTTCTTTCTTAATTGAAAAATTCATACATTTAATAAATTTTCAAGATAAATTACTGAGAGCAATTATGTAGTAAGAACTCATTCTTCCTTCCCAAGTATAACTTTAAGACGAAACTTCGAAAAGACGTATTTAGAACTTCTGTTAATGTTCGGTTAAACTATGGTAAAAAAATATCATGTGCTTTAAAAAATTACGTTTTCACGTGTACAATAATTCTGGTTAAAATACAGTTTTTCCATATATGGAAATTTCTATTAAGCATAACATTTCCTTTAATATTAGTACTTTGGACAATTTTCCTTCAGTGAATCTAGGGCCACTACTTCCAGGAAAAATAAATATGACTTAATATATTTAAAAAACGCACTTTGTGCATCATCCTGATCTGTTATTTCGGACCAACTCGAACTATTGAGACCAGCCATGGGAATCTGAACATTTCGCCGCCTGTGATACTTTTTGTGAAGCCATTTTGAACAGCTCAGAAATGTTGCATCACATTTAGTTGATTGCTTTTCAAAATTACCTTTTCTCCTATTTTTCAAAGCAAGTATAGAGAAAATTTTTGTTACTGAGGACATATTCTCTCATTTATCCATGATGCCTTCTGTAAAATGCCTAATATATGAATATAGAAAATTTTTCTAAGAAAGGTAAAGTTACGTGCTTTAATCGCTATTATGGGACAGTATTTCTTTTTCATATGTGAACGTAATTTTCCAACAAATTTCCACTCCACTTTCTCTTAACACTTAACAAACATAATGCCCGAAGCGACCTTACGAGCCTGAAAACGCCCGTCTAGAGTGAGTAGGGTTTCCAACCTTACTTGTGCTTTGTTCTGGAGTTATGGCATTCGAACCCCAACTGCGCACTTACGATAGTTATGTTATTCTGAGTGAAACATAAGTTCAAAGCTCTGGACGTTAAAGGGTTGAGAAAAGCAACACGTTACTGCTTGTTGCCAAGTCCTCTGGTGATCATCAAATTAAACTCGAAACGATCTGAACTTCTTAAATTGTAACATCATTTACGAATTATTTTAAAGTACATTTCCTTTGTTTCAAGGCTAGCAAACATTTGAAATGCCAATGGTTGTGTTTGAACGTTACATTTCTAGCGAACTATTTCGTTAAGTAATGCGCTACTGATAGATTAATTTTTATTAAAAAATTCATACCCTTCTGCAGTTAAAAGTTTAAAGACATGAACAATTTCAGCTAACGAAAGGCGAATAACAAGCACAAAATCACGTTTGCCTAGTAACAAAACACGGTTGACTTAAATATTTTAGAATATATATTTTTATTAAAACCAAATAATATTTTTAGGTACTAAATCTCATCTACACTGCATATCAGTATAAAAATACTTAAAAGTCATAGCGTACAAAATACGTTGTGAAACAACGATCCACATGTCGTAGCAAAATCTTTCGGACTTCTTTAAATATTTGAAAGAATTCACCCTATCGTTTTTCTAATTTTCTTAGCAAAAATAGAGCACCTGTACATCTCTTATGGTATAAATTTCAAAATGGCTCTAGGTGTTTAAACTTATCTTTCAGAAAATAACATTTTTATTGATCACTCATGTTATATATTTGTAAAAAGGATAAAGTTATCGCTACTCATTGTTTTTCTGCGGTTTACGAGCTCTTGCAGGAATTCGAAGTCAAACTTTTGATCTTCACTTATAGAATGGGAGTGATGTTTCTGAATCGTAATGTACCCATGCGCTATAAAAATAAGCATATCTCATAATATACAGAAATGACATATGCTGGTTCCCCAGAAACTTATTACAACTACTGTTGTAGAAATCTTTGAAATACGAAAAAGAAAATGACAGTAAATAAAAAAAACAAAAAACAGCTCCTCCCATGAGCAAAAATAATGCAGAAAAGAATACATTTTTCAAAACGTTGGTGGTCAAACCATGTTTAAAAACAGCAAACTTAATCAAATTGATTCGTTTAGAAAATTTTCACTATAAGACCGGTATAAACAATTTTTTCTGCGCTTTTTTCCAAAGATGTGAAAATTTTAAAAATAAATATTTTTTCCCGATAATTGAAGCTTTTCAAATGCGTATTTTATGTTTAGAACCAAGCTCTTCAACTAAGAAATAATTTGGGCATTCTCGTTGTTTCCAAATAATACATTTCAATGTGGCTTTTCGTCTTCCTTTCATTCTTAAAAATAATTCTCTACTACTATTTAGACGAAGATGCCCTCGATGTTCTGTGCTATTTCTGCTCGATCTTTCGAATAGTGTTTCTCTGTAAATGTTCAGATATCAGTTTTATAAATATTTTGGTGCATGAAAAACGTCAGAGTGTAACCACATTTTTGGAAAAAAAAGTTCTTTAAATCAAATATTAAAGAAATGAAATTTTGTAATTCTCCTCGTATTTATTTTTGGAAGGTACAAGAATTTGACATTTGAAATTCGAGGCGAATTCTGTAATAAATTTGTTTTCTTTTTAACTCCTAAGTCGTTGCATTACGTATAATAGCAGAATTGAAAAAAAACGTGCACTTTCAGAACTAAATCTGTTACTACGAATGGGTTGCCCGCTCAGAAGGAAAAGAAAAAACAAGTATTGAAGGCATCTTTGTTCGTTGAAGTTGTACATACGCCATCTCTTGTTGCACCTTTCCAAATGACAATTAGCCGTTCACAAGTTTTGTGTTATAGATAGCATTGGTCACCTGATTGTTTCATGATACTTGACAATGGATAGCACAAAATTTCATCACAACTCTCTCATTATTTTAACCCCGTTTGACTCGAAATCATTTAAGTTGATACAAGTGCCGAGTTTCTATCTAGATGTCGACGGAGCTGAAGTCCCGAACAAAAGCTTTTAGCTAAAACTTCCTAAATTTAATAACTTTTTGAATTTTCTGCAGGAGCTGGATTTTCGGGGAAAATGAAGTATCGGTCGTTAACTTTCAGACCGCAATGCAAATTTTTCTTTGGTACCACGTAATTTGCATAACATGTTAAACCACCTTTTGGGAACAGAAGACTCAGTGATATCATAATTTACAAAAGGCAATTTCATCCCTTTGAAGCCGAAACATTAGGTTCCCGGACAAACGCATTCTCAGTTTTCGGTATTTTATTCTTTCAGACAAAGTAGAATTTATATCTGCGGCGTATAATTAGACACTAAGGAACTCAAGATCTTTCGGGAAGACCTGTTAGGGTAAAGGAAATATGAACAAAATGGATAAGTTCACAATGTTTATGGAAAAACCGTAATCAGCTTATGAACCCCTTTTTCTTATTCTTCATAAATGTACCTCCGAAGGATTATAAATATCAACTTTCCTGAAAGAGATGAGATGGTAATTTCCCAAGAACTGATTTCGTTTCACTTGTAATCCAGGCTGAAAAGACCCACCGTTCACAGGACTGCTACACTAAAAAATTCTTGAGCAGAGTCTTCGGCAATCTTCGTTAAACTTGCGTTTGCTAAAAGCGAAATTCAATTGAACTAATCAGCAGCTAAAACGCATTGTTAGAAATGACAGATCACGGCAGGAAGAGTGAAAGTTCTGGTGATTTAATTTATAGCTAAATTGTGTGTCATTAATAAGGACAGACTGCGATCAAATTGGGTGCAAGAATAGAATGTATACCTTCTATAACAACGTGGTAGCAGAAGCGTTTCAATTTGCATTACTTGTGATTTATTTTAAACAACTCAAGCTTCAGATTATTTTTAAAAATTTATTTTTCAAATACATAACGAAAACTAAAGCAATTTTTGTAATATTTTACAACGAAATCCCAATTTAAATTTTTGTATAAAAAGAATTGCACCTACAAAACTTTCTTCTTCTTAAATCCGAGGCTGATATATAAGCAAAAGTTGTTTAGAATTGAGTATTTAGATATACTGAAACTGCGGTACGATCTGGAAGCTTACAATTGTATATGGATAGGTCACACATATTCATTATTCATTGAACGTACACTGGCGTGCAAAAATTAAGGACGAGACGGTTTGTCGAATGTAACGTCGTGCATAAGTGCTCCACATCGACTCAAATCATGCCATAAGATCCCCAAGATGTAAGAATATGGGACAAGTGAGCAAAACCGCCCAAATAAGGAATCCAAAGAATACAAAGGCACTTTATTGAAAATTTAGCTTCGAGCACAACTGGACAGAAGGCAGAAACATCCACGTGACAGGCGGATGCCAAGAAAAATCAAGTCTTTAATAGGGGATATGATCACCCCTGACTGCGTTGCAGGATTTACAACGTCTGTCCATGCTGAGGACGAGGTTGTCAAGGAGCTGCTGAGGCATCGCTGCCCATTCCTCTTGTAGCGCCAATCGCAGCTGCGTAATCAATGCTGAGGGCTGGTGACGTGCTGCCAAGCGTCTCTCGAGAAGGTCCCACACGTGTTCGATTGAATTTAGGTCCGGGGACCTTGCGGGTCAATCCATGCGTTGAATATCTTCACTTACCAACAGCTCTGCGACAGCCACTGTACGATTAGGGGTAGCGTTGGCGTTCATGAAGAGGAACTCAGGAACCACAGCACCTCTAAACAGACTCACGTGAGGCAAGAGAAACTCGGTACAATAGCGGACACCAGTGACTAAACCTCCTTGGAAGATGTGGAGGTCAGTACGGCTACCAAGCATGATTCCGCCAAAAATGAGCTACCAAGCATGATACCGCCCCAAACGCCACCTCCAAACTGGTCCCTTTCGATGATGTTGGAGGTATGATGGCGTGTTCCCTGCTCTCCTCAGATGTGTATATATCCAGAATCGCTCGCCAGGCTAAATCGGCTCTCATCCGTAAAGATAACTCGACCCCATTGCTGATGTGTCCAGTTCTTCTGCTCCTGTCACCACAGAAACCGCAGACTCCGATGAGCAGGCGATAATGCCACACACCGTACTGGTCGTCGTGCAAATAGACCACCTTTTTGAAGCCTCCTGGCCACGGTAAAATGCGATAACGGACGTCCAGTTGTCGGTTGCATGTGCCTTGCGATTTCTTCCGCTGTCTGCCGTCTGTCTGTTCTCGCCTGTAGGACAATATACCGCCTGTCCGCCGCCGTGGTTGCTCATGAACGACCACTACTAAACTCTCGGACAGCTGTTCCTCTCGTTTGAAATGCTATCCAAGCTCGTGAAACGTTGCTGTGAGCGATCCCGAACTTCTCGGGCACACTAGTCACACTTCGACTTTCTTCCAACTTCCCAATGACGCGACCTTGTGTAAAATGTTCCAGATGTGGTCTACTAGATTGCTTGTTGGACATAACACACGAGGCGGCAACTCGACGTCGTTCAAACTGATGTACACCATGCACTAGCTTTCACCGAATTGCTGAACGTACACCGCCCGTGTGCTTTATACCCTTCCGACACCCCCTACGTCATGCTGCGTATATGCGCATGCCCTACCGTACCGGACCGTAGTCTATCTCCTGAGTAGTCTTTCGGTCCGTTCTGCCTGCTCGTTCCGCTGTTATGCTGATTTCTCAACTTCGTCCCTATTTTTTGCACACCAGTGTATAATAAGGTGGACGGAAAAACACTTTCTTTATTAATTTGAAAGTCACCATGTGCAATAGTTGAGATTTTGTTACTGAAATGATCCCACGAAATATGGATGACATTATTCGATATCTTAGGCTTCCTCAAGAACCTCGAAGTTTGAAATTATAGGGGAAAATGCGAAGTTTAAAATTAGAGGGGAAAGGTACCCGTATTTTCGTTTTGTCGTTCAACTACTTAAGAATGCTGAAACAAGAAATAAAGCTGATTGCTCTATCCTCGGGAGTTATAAGAAGATGCATAGAAATGTGCTGCATGCGTATGAAGATTTAATGCGCCATTACTACCTTGTGAGGAATACTCATAGGCAGGAAGGTGCAAATTATGAGACTGCTGCAGCAGAAATAGCAAGCATTGTTGCGGACAAAGTGCTGAGTATATGGAAGAAAGCATTTCTTCCGACATCACTCCACAAATCAGTTGTAAAGCGTATTACAACATACAACACTGAAATCTAAAAGCTGAAAAAACACGCTGCGAGAATGGATAAAACCTACCGGAAGAAGGTTGAACAATTTCGTGCAGAATCGCAACGTATCTTTGACGTATGCTCGCGCAAGTGCAAATGTTTTAGAACCCGCAAATGCAGCTCTGCTAGAAAGGTAATCGTGAAAGAGCGAGACATTCTATTGGACCAGAGAACAAGCAGAAGAATGCTAGTAGGTGGGCTTGACGCAATAGCCATCAGTGTACAGAAGAAAAGATCATCTCGAAAGAGTGATAGGGAAGAGCATGTCCGTAGGAAATTACAGAAAACTGCATCAATGAAATCGGCCCTGAGAGTCGAGGATGATACTTCAGAAGAGGATACAAACACTAATTCTGCAGCAAAACCAGACGAGCCGGGTCCTAGTCATTTGTTGGCCTCGGAGAAAGATTATGATTTCACTCCACGTTGCTCTTCAAAACCTATACGGCAAATGTCACGGTCTGTGTTCTCTAGAAAGTGCGATAGGCGAGGTATCAGCGATTGAGCAGCAGCTGTTCTTGCGTCGGCGTTGCTTCATGGTGTAAGTGAATAGGTTCAGCCGAAAGAATGTAATGTACCTGTTATTGACCGGCATAAAGTACGACGAGTAAAGAAAGTGACCCGTCAAACAATTAAAGTTGAGGTAAACTTGACTTGTCACAAGATTGTAGCTCTATTTTTGGACGGACGAAGAGATGAAACTCTTACATATACACAGACAGATTATGGCAAGTGGCACACGCGAAAAGAATGGGAGGAGCTTACACTTGTTGAAGAACCGGTTTCGGTCTATTTGGGACATTTTGCACCAAAGAGCAAGAGTGGAAAGGAAATTTCCGACGGTATCTTCAGCTTATTGATCCAGAAGGCGTTTAACTTGTAGGAGTTAGTCCTTATTGGAAGTAACGGGGAAGTGACTAATACCGGCAGAACTGCAGGTGTAATTAGGCCCCCTGAAGAGAATCTCAATTCTCCCGTGCACTGGATTATATGTCAACTTCATCTTAAAGAAATTACTTTACTCCATCTCACTGAAGCACTCCATCTCACTGAAGCACTCCTGTTTTTTAAAGTATTTTCCCTCAGGTCCAAGAGGATTTTGTGGATTTATTGGAAAGCGCCTGATGACGTGCGCAAACCTTCCTATCGTTAATTTCCAGAAAATTTAATTTTCGTTTCAGTCCGACATTAACTTTGGAGATGTTAGCTCGGATCAACTACTTTATTTGTGGGAACTTTGAAATGCAGTATTTGCAGGTGATTGCTCACAAGACCGGCAAATCGGGATTCTGGAACACTTGCACATTCCTGTTAACTGACCCTCACAAATCGCATTCTGTGTTAGTATGTTTGCATGTTGGAACTATTGATCCAACACCACAACTTGTCTGATCAGCCTACTTAGTAATGAAAGTATATGCACCATCGTAATTTACGATCAAATGTAACGGTACCTGTAAAGATGGTCCCAGAAATTTGCAGCTTTTTATATCACGCTTTCAGTATCTTCCAGATCCTTTAAAGGATATTGTAAAAAGAGCCGTCCAAGAGAACTCGTATTTTGCCCATGCAGAAAACTTGCTCGCTGCAATGTTGTTTGACGACAGAAGATATGTCCGTGAGCTTGCTGTTCGACTCATCATGAAGGCCAGGAAATCTTCCGAACAAACAGATATCATTAGGAAGTTTCGGATTACTAAGCTGAATTTCCAGAGCAATGGTTACATCGACTTATTCGACTGGCAAGAGTATATTGTGACTGAGCCCCCATCACACGGAAATGGAAAGACTATGAACTTCTGGAATTACAACAGTCGGATAAATATCCAAGTTCTTGCCACGAATTCACAAAAATACCTTGCCACTTTCAAGCAGTAGAGAGGATGGTTAAGATTGTAACAGATTCTTCTGCTCATGTGTGCGGCCTTCTTTCAAGAGATGGATTCCTCAGAGCAAACATTTTCATTAGAAAGCTGATTCCAAGTTTTGAAAAAAGTCTGATTTCCAAGGAAAATAAACTCACTTCTCAAGTTTTTCTACTAGGTAAGGCTGGTGTCTATATTATTTACATAACTCATGCATTTTCAGAGAAATATGGCAAACTTTAAGTTCTTTTGGGGAAGCTATAGCCTAAGAAATTAACTCACGTCTGCTGAATTTTTACCCGTGTATATACACTCAAGGGTGATATTAAATAACATGGTGATACAGAATTTTTTTATATTTACAAAATGAAGAAAGCGAGAGTTTTTAAAGTATTTTCCCTCTAAGTTTCAAACTTCGAGGTTCTTGGGGAAGCCTAACATATCGAATAATGTCATCCATATTTCAGGGGGTTATTTCAATAATACTATCGCAACTATTGTACATGGTGAAGTTTCAAATAAAAAAAAAAGTGTTTTTCGCTCCACCCTAACCTATAAACCTTAATGCTAATTAATATTTTGTTTTAGCAGTTTTCGAACAACACAACTAAACACTGCTTTTTTAAAGATCAAGCGTTTCTACATTATTGATTTACATCAACAGATTTGATGAATTCTTCAAAATGTTCGTTTTCTGATCGACAATATATTGAAATTAATCCTGCAATTTTGTTAGTTACGTTTTGGAATTACGATACCAGAAAATATACAGCGCTGGCACCTGACGAAAGAAAGACTTGCTGGGGACTCCGACGTCTCCATACTGTCAATCGCTGATCGCAATCACTGAGCACACAGTTTTCCATTTGTCCCTCCAGATACGTCTGATATCGCACCACTACAACCTTGCCAAGCAATATGTTGCCTTGAAAAGTAGTCGCCTCAATGTTTTGCGAGATGTCAAACTTTTTCAGTCTATTTAAGATTCACTGTCCGTTTCAAACAGGGATGTTCATGGCTAAGTGCATATTCCATTCAATTAGGTCCTCTGTGGTTTGCTTTTGTGGTACTTCTTACAGTTGAACTGCGCGATAGAGTCGTCTCGATGAGCAATCCAACTACTGCAATACACGTTTTTTTCTACAAGCGCTTTCGCTACATTTGACTTACAAGCCTAGTGTATAAATGTGTTTGTACTGCGATGCGACGCACGAACCAGCGGGACGTACGTAGATATACCCTATGATATAAAGATACGCTCTATGATATAAACTAATCAAGATCATGTGATCAATCAATACTTTGAGACGTCACCAGGCATTCTCACTCACTACATACGCGTACTATCGCCACACAGATCATTCTTATGCAATTGACCAAACGGCCAGATCAGAGGAAGAAACTTAGATACACCAAGAAACATTGCATTTTAAACATCCTAACCTATCGCGCGATTGGTTTTCAACTATAATAATTTACATAATCTAACTTTCAACACATATATACCAATTTGAATGGAGTCCTCTAAAAAACTTTTGCATGCGTCTTTCTCAGAATTTATGAATTGCCTTTTACGAATTTCAAGAATGAAACGTTTACACAACCACATGTTTTTAATATGTTCAGCTTAGCAAACCGATGTAAATGAATACGTAAAACAGTTTTAATCAGCATTTCTTTCTCCACAGTCCTTTTTTTCAAGGTAACCGTTCTTACTCGACTGACTGTTTATAACACAAGACCGCACAGCATTTCAATTTAACAGTTGTGGATAAATTATTTAACACCACTAGAATATTTTTCGAACAATTGTGGGCAGTTGATGAGAGCAGTGTGAGAAGAAAATTCCCTCCTTAAACATCAGAGAAGCAGTTGTCTGATTTTAAAAACGAAAAATTGTAGAGCATTCCAGTGGAGATGATTCAAAAGCTGTATGAATGTATGCTAAGATGGTTGAAAGCTGTATTCAAGGGATATGGAGATGCAGCACATTTTCAATAAAGAAAAATCGCCTATTTCCTAAGTGTTAACATTGTTTTAGAAAAAACTTGTATTTTGTTTAGAAAAACCTTGTATTCAGGGGAAATGGACGGCAAAAGAACCGGTGATCGTCCCCCAGACAGATTCATCCATCAAATAAAAATTTCAAATATCTGTCATTTTCAGAAATCACTAGAACTGTGGAAAACAGACAGAAATGGCAAAAATTGGCTGCCATTAATGTCTGTTTCGATTGGATGTGTATTGGGTCGCGTCGCACGAACCAAGCAACGAAGAGAGAGATAACATAATTTTGTCGTATCCTCGTAAATGTAAATTTGGCATATGGCAAGTTTACGTTTACAAAGTCAGATTAACGTAATGTAAACAAATACATTACGCAATGTTTACATATACACTGGACGTACTATATTTGTGATTTCACAGTATTCCATGCTTCAAAATCTCCTTCAAAATGAATCTACCTGGTCTTCTAACATGAAGGTACCTCATGAAATTCACTAGAGAATGAATTCCGGTAAAAATCTCAGAAGTTCTCGTATTTCCTGGCCCCGAAGAGGAGGCGGATTATATCCTACCTAGCAAAAAAGTTATTTCAAACAATAAAATATGTGTTGAGAATTTGAAATTATGTTGATTATTATAAAATAAATGTTTCAAATTTTAAACTGCATATTATTTTTTTTTTGGAAACTTCGATTATGTTTAGCCAAAATAGCGCATGAAAATGCGCCAAATTACCTGCACGGAATAAAATAATTAATATATTGCAAATAAATATTTAATATATGTATTCAAATGTACGCACATTCTTTGTTTACAAAATATATAATTTAATATACTATAAAGCAATTTAGAATACAATATCGAAATCCGCAGAGAAGACATTTAAATGAGCAAATAGGAGGACCTCAGCTGAAGAAATCAAAGTTCCAACGGTTTCGCTCGAAAGATAGCGATACATGGGTTTTTATGGAAACGCACATATGCCAAACATTCTTATTTATTAGGAACTACCCTTCCCCGTGCCTAAGGTGGTTACCACACCTTAATATCTCCTGCAATAACATAGAAATTCTGAACTTAACTAAAATTCTACAGAAATTCCATTAAATTTATAATGTGATGAAAAAAATTTACCTCATAAAGTCTTCTTTTGGGACTTTTCCCTGTAATTTGGGTCACTGTGGGAAGTTTACTCAAATCAAATCTAGAACTGCTGTATATGATGCCTTTCGTAAAGTGTTTCAGAAAAAACTATTTGAATATCTCTTCCAAGACAGTTCTTCTTAGATTTGATTGTCGAAGAAATCATTCGCAGAAGGCATCTCATGAGGATTTTGTTGTTTTTCCGGAACAGCCTGTTGCTCTTCAAGAAGAGAAGGCTGCTTAAAATGTTAAATGAAGCGCTCCATATATCTCTGCATATTTATTCCTGCACAAACCTTAAGAAAAATCGAAGATTATCAAAGTGAAATTTTGGAACATGCATCGACATTTGGATTGTAAAAATCTAAAATCTTTACAGAGAGTTAGGTTGGTGTCAGAATAATATAAATGTGGTACAATAAATTAACTTCGTACAATTGTACGTATGCAAGTAGATATTGATTATCGATACTGACAACAAAAATATGTCTGATAATTTACTAGCATTACGTTGTATAGCACAATCGCTGCCGCTATTTATTGTAGCATGCGCAGACAGTTATTCAACATTCTAGTATATCATTTTCCGTATGTTTCAAGTCAGGGATTTCAAAATTCATACTAATTTTGCGTTGTAATCGAAAACCGAAATACCCTAGCCGCTTTTGTAATTTTGACAGTTTGGAAGCAAAGAAAATAACCAAATTAGGAGCTTATTTTACAAATTGTAAAAAAGTGTGAGCGACCGAGTTTTATGGCATATACACTTTTCCAGGTAAAGATTTTAAAACATTAATTTTAGTTTTGCTTTACAATCAAAACGTAAAATGTGAGGAGAGATTTCTTTCGTGTATACCCTGGCAAACGAAACACAATTGTTAATTTTTCTCGCATGTGGTTTCAATATAAGAAAGCATATCTGCAGTAAGTGAAAATTGAAGTGTGATGTAAGAATCACTTATTAAACACTGTGCAAAGTTCCATAGAATTTATTACTGCGGATATGATAAATCTCAACTTGCGAGACTGAAATCACCTAGAAGTTAAATTTGACTGATAAAAACTCTGAATCAAATATTCTCACGTCCAACATTTCTTGCTGAGCAAAATAAGGGGCAGGTGTTTATTTTGTGTCGAAGGGTTGGGTAATGCACTTGTGAATGTTAGTACACAGGAACAGAATGATCGAGTTCCTGTTGCGGCAGTTGCATTAAACAACTCAAAATCTATTTGCAGGTTAAACGATGATGACAAGACGGCAATCGAAGAAAAATGCCACAAAAATTTTCTTGCCAATTTTTTCAACCGACTTCGACAAACCACGATAAATGAAAAATCTGAAGGAAAAAATGGAACATTGATCTATATTGTATGGGCCCCTGAGAACTTTCAATCTATGAAAAATTAACACTCCAGATATCTAGCGCATTACCTTGATTTATGTTATTCAACATCAAATCACTCACAGTGATATGTATGACACTTAGGTGTTCAGCACACAAAAATAGTAAACATCACAAGGATAAAAGGGATGATCTGGTATTCATGTTGAATCCTTCTGTTTCTTCAATTAATCGCAGAAAGTTATGCTGTAACTTACAGCTAAAGGAAACACAATAGATTTACTTCTTGTGTACAAGGATGATGTGGATCGACATGTCTTCAGCCTTTACGAACAAAATTCGTTTCAAGGTGATGTGTGCTTTGCTCGTACAACTGCCACTGTTAGAAAAGAAATGTTTCAACTTTTATCAGTTGAAACCAGTGTCTACTCATTGATTTCGAATTGTTACGTAGCTTCCTTTCCGTTACGGTTCTTCAAAGTGGTTGTTGAATTGTACGTAAGAGATAATAAGTTAGAGAAAACTAACGTGTTTATTTATTTCTGAAACTAATTACTTAATATGCATGATCCACGCATAGAAATACTGAATTTACTTGTGAGGCATTCGAATAATTTCGATTATTCCTATATATTATCGTTGCAGAAAAAAATACAGTGTTGGTTTTTGCGTGAACGAGATATACGTACATAGCACATATCATGTCATTATACGAGTAAAATAAACTTATACTATCTCAAACACAGAAACACTCAACCAGCTCGCACCATAAATATACCACATACTCTCTACAATGTAATGACCTTTTCGCGTTGGACTGGGTTATTTAAGTTTGGTGACTAGCCTAAAATACCATTATGTTCAAAAGACGAATATGCTTCAAGCTGATTAATTTAAAAATCAGAAATTGGTTGTAAGAAGAATTTGCAGGCGTGATATGTTTCTCGAACACATTGACATTTTATTTATATCCCATTTACAATTCCAGTTTCATAAAACTTTGTATTTTGAATTCACGCGAAAACAGTAGCAAAGGGAAATAATATTATTACCGAAGTTCAGGCTGTCCAAGCTCTTGAAAAACATGCTGTAACACAGATTTTAAAACGATATCTTGAACTATAAAATTTCATATATTTTAATACGACAATTCACCCCTGGAAATGAACACGACAAAAATTACTTAACGCCAAATGCGAATTACATTAGAAATATGATCAATCTAATAAAACCTATGAGTAAACGTACCACTGAATTTCTGACTCATAATATATTTACTGCTACGGACAAAGCGGAATTTAAAAAAACTGTCTAATTATTCTACGTTATGTTGATTATTGTCAATCAATCTTATAATGGTTAATATTAAAAACTATTTAATACCTACGAGCGGTGAGGAAACAGCACATGTTAAATGAAAAACTGTAAATTATAATTTAATTTGAAAAACTGTAAATTATAATAACACAATTACTAATAGCTCCTATGGTTACTGTTGGTAATAAAGTAGGAAAAAATAGTTCATATATTTTTAAAATCAATTACAATTTCAGCTTTGTACTGGGCCAAATATTTACGTCCTTTTGGTGAGCACAGCTCACTCTTGGTCATGCAATGTATTTGAAATGCAGGGGTCAAACCTTTTTTCAAAATTTTTCACCAACAAATCAATGAAAATTTCACACGTTTTACAGCTTTACACACCTCAGTTATGGGCTTCACGTGTGATACCTGGAAAAATATTTCACAAATTTTTTGATGTAATCTTCAACGTGAAATCAAATGTATGTTTTCTTTTCGCGCTTCACTTGTACACATACATTTAAATGTAGAAGAATACATAATTTTTTGAAAACATTTCATCCGTTAAAAATCTGAAATCAGCATTTAACGATTCCATATTTATCTATTGGATGGTTAAATGCCTGATAAATATATTTATCCTATACTTTTATTACGAGATAAACATAGCATCATATATAGTTGCAAATCGTGCCGCCGCCTCGGTGGCGCAGTGGTCTAAGCGATGGCCTCTGATCATTCGTCCGAATGGGGTCCGGGTTCGAATCCCGGTGAGGCATGGATGTTGTGTTTGTTTTACGGCACTGGCTCTCTCCCTTCCCTGAAACCAGTGACCCTAAATTAGGGACGGGCGACTGCTTATAGCCCTTTGAGTTGCTCACGGTGGTCGTTAAACCTCCAATCAAAAAAAAAATCGTGCTGTTATTTATAATGATTGCCCGAAGTAAAGTAAAAACCCCACTGTAAATAACAGTGTAAAACGATACATAAATTTTACTCCGAGAATGCACCATTAATTTATATTGCAAAGAGAAATCATGATTAAAGAGAAAACATAAATATCCGACAGACCAAAATCTCTTCATGTTCTTTGATGTAACTAAGTTTCGCAATTTTGGTTGAATTTAGTTGCCCGTTCACGCTATATTTCACCATTGATTTGGAGGATGATTATGAACAATCTTAGCCTCCCCGTTGCGCAGTGGTCTAAGGCGTTGGCCTCTGATCATTCGTCGGAAGGGGTCCGGGTTCGAATCCCGGTGAGGCATGGATGTTGTGTTTGTCTTACGGCACTGGCTCTCTCCCTTCCCTGGAACCAGTGACTCTAAATTAGGGACGGGCGACTGCTTATAGCCCATTGAGTTGCTCACGGTGGTCGTTAAATCTAAAAAAAAAAAAAAAAAAAAAAAAAAAACAATCTTACACCTTCCGCCATGTTAGAGATTTCACCATAATAATAAAAAAATCGTTGCCATTTGAAATTTATTACACTGAAATTAATAGATATGAAAAACTGAATTCGCTATTAACTAATATCATAACAGACCATGGATTACTTTTTAATATTCCTCTACACCACTTCTAGAAGTTAGCATTGTTTTAATCCAAACAAAAAAGTTAATTGTTTCTTCAAAGCTGATAATGGCTCAACCGCTCAACGGTGATATACTTGATACTCCCTTATGAGTTCTTCAGTGTATCGTTTATTTAAAAGTGTTTGATTTTAAATAAATTGCAGGTGATATGACAGAACGCGTAACGTTTCCGGCCGTTGAGTGGGTCGAGAGCTGTGTTACAGCTAGAACACTCTGGAACCACCGAACAACATCGGTGGGCGGTGGTGTTCTAAGCCGACGCAGCAGTGATACTTGACTCCCAGTCTAATTTCAACAGAAACACAACCTGCTTCTTGCTCGAATCCATTTCCAGTTAGATTGTAAACTGGGGCACTCAGAGGTGTGGGTTTCTACTGCTTGTACACAATTGTCTGCATAATGAGAACCTAATGTAGCGATAGACTGACAACAGACAGCTTTACTTGCAGATGATAAATGTGACTACCAATTTGTGGATCCATGATATATATATACCACCTGTATGTAATATCTTAAATAACATATGTCATAAATACAAACTCTAGTTTGGTGTAAGGTCTCATACATTATTTAACACTGTTAAAAATGAGAGAGACTGTATTGGCTGTGTGAACCGTCGCGGTGTATATTTGGTTCCACTAAAATCTACTAACCCTGAAGAGCTCGATTTATGTTATGTGGGCTGTACCACTCGTAATCTGGGGCGCCGCATTTGCGAAGATCAGTATAATCTCAGGACGAATTCTGGTGGAACATCTTTGTCGAGACTCTGTTTAAACGTTTCTTACTACCATGTTGGATTGACTCCATTATTCTGGATTCTCCCAGGAATCGCCGATGAACACTTTTCTGTGAAAGTATTCACATATTTGTCAATGGCGAAAGATGATGTAACGATTAACCCTCCGTGCTTATCCCCCTTCCTTGGAAAACATTTTTGGGCCAGGTCACGCCCACCAACCGTGCTTGTACCCACCGAACTTGAATTTGACTTTGCCGTAATTGCACATGCGCATTAACTATTATTTGTCTTGTAAAGTACATAGGCTAATCACTTCTGTGCTCACTGCTGCATTGTTTCTGAAGGTGACGCCGTTGTGGCGTTGAAAGTTCTTAAACATATACTTTTTTCCATTTTACATAGTTTTTTATCATTAAAGTGAATCGTGCAGGAGACGGCATTTGTTTTCAATTTAATAGCTTTTGGTACACGAGTTAATTTCTTCATATAATTACAAACAGAATCAGGAAGAAAGATTTGCTGTCTAATTGAATCATAATGTTAACTTGCAGGATATGTTATGAGAAATGATTTTTAAATAATAAATTATTATTTCCTTTATTATTTAACCTTTAGCCTTAAAACTAAAATTCGTGTGAACAGAACACTAAAAACTCCAAGTCGTACATAGAGGATACTTACTCAGACAAATGAAGACTTGTTGAACAAAATGAACTCAGTACCCACATTTTTTAGGTTAACTCGTGCAATCAACGTTTCGTTGTTGAACTGAAAATGTCACATGTTGTGTTCCTCCTTTGTTGCTACCAAATCGAATTTGTGCGGTACGTTGCAGGTGTTTGCGGGCATGAACTGTAGATAATTCTATTCCTTTCGTTAATATTGTTTTGGGAATGCATATTACAGAAATATAACATAAAACAGGGCAGATATCTTTACGTAAACTGAGATTTAAGGAGAACAGAAGGCCGCGTCGAATGTACAGCTTATATACGAGCAGCTGAGGGAGTTTGAAAGCGGATGTGTAATTGGGCTGAGAGGTGACGCTTCGCGCGTGTGTGTGTGTGTGTGTCAGATCGTCGTATCGACAGGTACTTGGTTCTGACCGACGAGTCAATCGAACGTTGTTTTTTATTCCTTTTTTTTTCTGCTCTGCTGGTTCTGGTAAATTCTTTACATGCCATGCCGTCTTCAATACGTAGTATCTCAGCCAGGCTTTCCGTTTCATAATACACTAGCGTGCAAAAATTTAAGACGAGACGGTTTTTTTAATGTAACGTCGTGCAGAAGTGCTCCACATCTACTCATATCATACCATAAGATCCCCAAGATGTAAGAATATGGGACAAGTGAGCAAAACCGTCTAAACAAAGAATCCAAAGGATACAAAGGCAATTATTGAAATGGTAACTCCTAGCACCACTCGACAGAAGACAGAAACGTCCATGTAACAGGCAGCTGCTAAGAAAAATCCAGCCTTCAGTAGGGGATATGATCACCCCTGACTGCGTTGCAGGATTTTCAACGTCTGTCCATGCTGAGGACGAGGTTGTCAAGGAACTGTGGAGGCATCGCGGCACATTCCTCTTGTAGCGCCAATCGCAGATGCGGAATCGTTGCTGGCGGCTGGTGACGTGTGCTAAGCGTCTCCCGAGAAGGCCCCACACGTGTTCGATTGGATTCAGATCCGGGGACCTTGCGGGCGCAATCCATGCGTTGAATATCTTCACTCTCCAACAGCTCTGCGACAGCCACTGTACGATTAGGTGTAGCGTTGCCGTCCATAAAGAGGAACTCAGGACCTACAGCACCTCTAAACAGACGCACGTGAGGCAGGAGAACGTCGGTACAAAAGCGGACACCAGTGACTGAACCTCCTTGGAAGATGTGGAGGTGAGTACGGTTACCAAGCATGATAGCGCCCCAAACGAGAACTCCACCACCTCCAAACCGGTCCCTTTCGATGATGTTGGAAGTGTGATTGCGTGTTCCCTGCTCTTGCAAGATGTGTATACTTCCAGAGTCGCTCGTCAGACTAAATCGGCTCTCATACGTAAAGGGAACTTCACCCCATTGCTGATGTGTCCAGTTCTTGTGTTCCTGACACTACAGAAACCGTAGTCTCCGAGGAGCAAGCGTTAATGGCACACACCGTACTGGTCGTCGTGCAAAAAGATCACCTTTGTGCAGCCTCCTGGCCACGATAAAACGCGATAACGGATGTCCAGTTGTCTGTTGCATGTGTCTTGCGATTTCTCCCGCTGTCTGCCGTCTGTTTCTTCTCGCCTGTAGGACAATATACCGGTCGTCCGCCGCCGTGGTTGCTCCTGGACGACCACTGCTAAACTCTTGGACAGCTGTTACCGTCGTTTGAAATGTCCTCCAAGTTCGAGAATCGATGCTGTGAGCGATCACCAACTCCTCGGTCACACAAGCCGCACTTCGACCTGCTTCCAACTTCCCAATGACGCGACCTCGGGTAAAGTCATCCAGATGTCGTCTACTGAATTGCCTGTTGGCCATATCACACGGTGGCGGCAACTTGACGTCGTTCAAACCGATATACACCGTGCAATAGCTTTCAACGAATTTCTGAGCGTACACCTCCTGTGTGCTTTATACACTTCCGACACTCCACCCCTCCCCCGCCTTCCACCCACCAACGTCATGCTGCATATATGCGCATTCCCTAACGTACCGGACCCTATTCTATTTCCTGAGTGGTCTTTCGGTCCGCTCTGCATTCTCGTTCCGCTGTTATGCTAATTTCTGATTTTCGTCCTTAATTTTTGCACACCAGCGTAGGTATCGGGTGTTGGATAATGTTAGCCTTGGTCAGCTTTTTCTTTTCAGACCGAATCTGGGGTGTCTTGTCCACTGGATCAATATGACACAGAAAGAATGCAAACATTCTTGACAGCATTTCCATGACTGTGTATGCAGGTGACCTTAAAATAGAGAAAATTCAGTAGATTACCAAAATTTATCAGTAGACGTATGGGCAATTCTGTAGATTGGCAACGTTGGTAACAATAAATTTCAGAACCACACATTTTTAAAGTAGCCCAACTAAAGGCTCAAATTAACAATAATTAGGTGTACAAGCTGAGAGGCCTCTTGAGTATAAATAGTTTATTATACATATTTTCCCAGATAATAAAATGGGAACAAACCAATTAGTAGGGAAAAACTATACCCCAATTGTGTAGAAAGTAGTAAAACTATACAAGTAATCGATTTATTGTCGAATGAATACATGAATAAGCGTTTCCAAGCTTTCGTACATTAACCAGAAAGCTGTCTCAAGGAAGATAGAGAGAAAGTACCTTTTTCAGTCTATCTTCATTGAAAATGCCATATGGTTGATTTGCGAAACTTGGAAACGCCAATTTATGAATTCCTATGGCAGTAAATCAGATAAGTACAATAATTTAACAAATTTCTGTTAGCAAACATTTTGGTTTGTATACTGGTAATTAATGAAAGACATTAATTAATTTCCCAAACTTCAAAACAATATAATGCGCGATATTATGTCCTGAACAAATATTTAATTTTTTTCTAGAAACATTTAGAAATTAAATGAATGAATAATATTACAATACCTTTGTTTTTAATGTAATTATCAACATTTATAAAGGAATTTAACTTGCAAACATTAAAGGGGAAACTTAGGAACGGACTGGAATTGTTAATGTAGATTCCAAAATGCAATATATTAATACCAAATGTAGCAGATAATAAAGAGAAAATATTTTTTGTTGCAAAGTAAACCTATTCTTGAAAACTCACAGATAAAATGAGGTATTTTCTAAACTACAGTTTACTCTATATTAACTTTAGAAACTATATTCTTTTCTTCACAGTTTGAAATGTTTTTATAGCTGAATATGATATAATGTAGTATGGTTTGATATCTAAATTCAGAAAGTAAATTTCCTTACATATGATATGATCTAGAGTGAACTATGTGATAAAATACGTCGAATGTAAGTAAACAAATGGATTCAGAAACAATAATTTCTAGAATTGTGAAATTCTAATTTAGAGTTCAGATTTTAGTTTCTTTTTTTACAAAAGATCGTAAATTCTTTCTACTGAACAAAATCTTTTGACAAAATTGAAAAGCAAATCAAACCAAAGTAACAAAATGGGTTACTTACAGTTGAATGTACTTTCTTCTGAAGTACTTTATCAAGATTTAGAGAAATTTTATCAAAAACAGCTGCGGATGCAAATGTAACTGAAAAGTGTCATTACTGAGTTACAATACTGTATTTTCAGAATTTACGTATCATAACATTTCGCTAAAGCAACTGTATGTTTGAGAAAATAACACAAAATCTCGTAAAATGTACGGTATAAGGAACTATCATTCCTCTCCTCACAGAAGTGCAGGGAAATAATGAAAAATTTCAGAACGCATAGAACAGTTGATTAAATCTGTGAATCCAGAGATGTAAGCAGATTTACTAACTGAATTTTTAAAAGTAATTGTTAGAGAACACAGGTATTCGAATAACTTAAAAACTGTTGTGAAACCTTGTTCTTTACATACAATTTATTTAAAGTAACAAATAAATATCCACTAATGGGTCTAAATACTATTACGTATCTCTTGATCCTTAATCGATACGAAGCACATTATTGGTGTGTCATTCCCTTTATTTGTGGATACATTGACGCTTCTCAACACATGTCGTGATTATTCCAACTACAATTCCATTGGAAGAAGAAACACACCTGGTTTTAATTTTTCTGTTATGTACATTATTGCACTTTGGTTTCAACATCTTAAATGTTAAAATCACTATATGCATGTTGAAAAAATATCCCATTCCATGGATGTTGACTTGTACTTGTTGCATTACCAGTTAAATTTGAAGTTTAAAAATATTTCCTCATTAAAATCCAATAAAAGTTTATAATCACAGCATGCATGAGATCACCACCATTTCACCATCAAACTCCTACTAAACTGTGGTTAAAGCTTTTCCACTCATATAGAGCCATTATCAGAACCTTCATCTGATACACGATGTTTCAGACCGACAAAGTGCACTAGATGATTGCCTACGGGGTCTCCTACGTGTGCGAAAAGGGCTAAAGGATCACGTCACTCTCCTTGCATTCCTGAGTTTTGTGCTTTTTTGATACTATGCTGCCATCTATATTTATTCGCTGTTTCACTCTCTTAGGTTTCCTTCATTACTTTTTGTCCCACCTTCCTTTTTCCATTGCTGTTATTTATATTCTCTTTCTCTTTAATTAATGCTTTCCATGGTTCTGCTATGATGATTGGTTCATTATCATTAGAGGCTCTGTGTTTATGTTTTTCTGCGGTGAGAACCCCGGAGTACCTCAACTCCCATTCATCATTAAATCCACTCTTGATTTGAATATCATGAAATTTTGATTTCGCCTTTTCTTCAATACAGTACTGCACCTTGACTGTAACATTCTCTCCTTTTTCCCAATTTTTAATATGTTGATTTCTTCTTTTTATAAATCTATTTTTGGTTGATCCACAATAATAAATACTTTTTTAGTTGGTTATTCTCACGTTCTAAAGATATTCTATGTAGACTATCGGTGTACACATGGGCTATCGTTCATTAATTCTGCATAGCGTTTCAACATCCTTTCTTAAAAATTAAATCACTGCTTGTTTCAAGCTTCATCTATAGCTCATGCATTTCACCTTATAGAATTCAATGTACTATGGCGTCGTTTAAATGTGGACGCAGCGACGTTGCGTCGCTTTCACATAACTAAAGGAAGATTCAATTCTTTCCAATACTTGTGTCAGCCGCCAAACGTTACTTTCAAGATCAAGCTTACAACTTATTGAGAACCCTGGTACATCTATCACTGTATCCACCATCTCAAAATTCATCTGACTAGGCGTTTCCTAAAGGATAACATTACATTATTTTGTATCAAACGGCGCAAAACTTGTGTAATCGACATCAAAACCAATTCTCTTGCATTTGTTTGCTTCAAAAAGAGCCATTAAATGTTTTTTTTTGTATCGTCAAGGTTGGTTCACAATGTCCAATTTACATTCATTTCAGGTTTGAGGTTATGCCCAGTTTTCTGTTCTAGGGCATAAACATAGGTTACACTACTATTTAGACAACATGACTGGCTCAAAACTGCAGTAACAAAAAAAAATTTATAGTGGAATGCCAAAGTTGCAAGGTTCTTTTAGTTTCTCTAAGTGCAGACTGTGACAACTAACGCTTCCGCAGTTTTGCATGACTCCCTTTTTGAGGTATAAAAGCAATTGAAAGGATCATCAGGAAGACTATCGTATACTTTCCAAACAACAAAAGTCGATATTGGAAATATATTTTATTATTAAGAAATTTCGTGAATATTAAAGCGAGAAAATTCAAAGTTTCTCATCATGAAACTGAAAGGTAATAAATATGTTGCAGAGGCTGAAAATTACTTTGTGTATTTTACCTAAAATAATACATTCGATGATATCAGTTTTTAGGACAATGTGTTTTTGTTAAAAGCTTTGCAACATACCGTTTTACTTTTTCTTTAGCGACATGGATCTTGTGTGCAATGTGAAATCGAACGGAAATCAGCTAACTTCGTTGATCACTCTACGCGAATGTATTTTAAATTAAGAATACCATATAATGTCTTTAATTTCAATTTTAAATGAAAATAAATTTTTTCACGTCAACAGCATTTATTATCGTATGAGTCACAGTTTGCCGTTTATGAGAATAAACTCAGATCCACGCGTACAATATCATAACAAATAGATTTACTGATGCCCACGGGCTATGTCAAAAGCCTTACTGTAATTCGGCGTCTTTTTCTTTAATTGATTCCGCACATCTTCAGTTTTTCCGCTGTCCGCACACTGAGGAACGCCCAGATAGTAGATTACCATCAAAGGGTGGTGACCTGTCGTGAAATCGTGCATCCATTCGAAAATCTTCCTGCAGTATAAAGCTTCGTCTTCGTATGCTTCTTTGAATATTCTGTAAGTTTCAGTAGCTGATTTACGAAGTTTTTAACGAAAACGGATGTTTCCACGCTGCTCTTCCGCGGCTAAAATAATATGGCACGCGAACGCTTGCAGTTAATGCCCGTTTGCCGCCTGTCGGCACTGGTATAAACTTTTCCCATCTGTTCGCTAATTTCCCAAGGACTGCTGCCTTCTGGAATACACGTGATATTTTTATCCCACTCCGGTTACATCATTTACGTTTTCAGTCCTGGAATTTATTGAACGTACGTTGTATATTATTTCATTAATTAATCTTCTGAAATTTCCTAATCATCCCGCGGTACATTTAATAGGACGCCGCGGACAACAGTGATCCGAGGACCATACTTTCAGAAACGTTGTCCTAGAGAAACATATTCGTAAATCAGGCAAAATAACAAGATTTTAAACTACTCACACTGTTTGAAAACAGGGAATTTCAAATAAATGGAATTATAGTAACAAAAAATATGAAAGAAAACAGAAAATCAATGAATATGCGACATTACGAAATTTTAATCCGCCCAGGAAATCAAAGGAACGCTCCCTCTTCAATTATCCTTTTGTCATGTAAGTCCGGTTTAATATTATAAAACGATGTTTTAAATAATTGTATTTCATAATTAGTAAGATTTTTAATTTTTCATTCAACTTTGTTTTTAAACGTTTCCTACACACACAATGATTTATGTAATCTTTGTACTTGAGCTTATTTTTATGGGATCAATAACACAAAAGGTATATATAGTACTAAAAAACAAAATTTCCAAATGACTCTCAGTAACTTATTGAAAAAAGTTGATCATGTACATAACGACAACTGTGAGCTTGGAAATCCATATGCTGCTAATCCATTTACCGAAAGCAATTTTGGTGGCTCATTTTTAAACCAAAGTTGCATTGCGTCTATAGTAATTTATTAAGGCATAATATTTGATAGCTGTATCATTGCTGCGGTAACTGAAATGTGAAAGAAGTGGCAAAAATGTCATATTTGTTATCATAAATCTCAACAACTTCTTTCAGAAAAACTACCCTCTGCTATTTTATTACACATGGATACATTCCATAAAACAATCGTTTCTAGTCATTGAAGATTGATTAGCTAAATTGGTATTTTCAGATCGGAAATACTCTTCAGCGGCGAAGCATTGTTTCCTAGTTTAGGGGTTTCCGCGGATTATAAGTGTGTTATGCGTTGCACAACGAAGCGCAACGAGATGAATTTTTACTGTTCGATTATTTTTGTTAGTGCGGCAGTCTTGCACTTAATTATGCTGAACGCACTTTGATGATATTCTAAATCATTTAACTTTTTGAGCAATATTTGCATCAATGTTTATTGATCCAATCACCCATCGTGAGATTAATGCTGCCGAGAACACCTACAGTATGCGCGTGTTAGAAGCGCTTTAAAATCTGAACAATTTAACAATTAATACTTTAATTGTATCCCGTTTGTCCAACTCGTTTTCTAACACTACGATCTTTCTACGGGCTTCTTCAAAATCATAACTGAAATTGACATCACGTGACTGTTCTCAAACACTTTTAAGAATTAGATATATAAAATTTTGTTGTTAAATAATTTACCACAAACTTAGTGTTTTACATCATTAATATGAAAATCATTGTTTAAGATGTCTACACTCGTTAATCGGAACTCTTTTTTAATCGGTTTTTCTTGGACCTATTGTTGAAGATTACTGCCGCATAGCGTATATATTAGTGTAGTACTCACTTCCTTTTAGAGCTTCCTAATCGTTTTCTATTATAATTTCATCACTCATTTAAGATGACCAGTATGATTTTCTTTCTTCCCTATTTTATCTTATCTATGACTGGAGCTATGCATTATGACTTGAATTTGCAATCTAGAAAGAATTACCCAGCACACCAATTCTATTATTACATAGATGTTTAAAGAGAGAATTGTGCGAAGAAATTGTTTTTTAATTTGTATCTGTCCTCTTCGAGCTGAAATCTTAAACTCGCTGCTAACTCTTTGGGTAAGCAGCATGTGTGGAAATTGTAGACGATAGATATTTTGGGAAACGTGACTTAGTCATTGCATGTTGCAGGTGTATGCTTGCCCATGACTGCCTTCTTTACATACAGCTAATAGTGGCGTTTGATTGCCTGGCTGAAGATGGCTACCGGTGGTTTGAACCACCGCTAGATGGCGTGAACGAGTTCTGCTTGACCAGCGAGCAACCGTGTTTGCGTCTTGATGAAGGTGGAAGCTTGGTGTGTCTGTATCATGGAGAGTGTAGTTGTGGAAATGTCACTGGGAGGTGACCTTAAGTTGTCCTAGCGTTCAAATCAACTGTTACATTCAACGTCCTTCACCAAGGGTTATTTCCGTCGTTTTGGGTTTTGTTTTGTGCTAATATTGTTGTATCGCAAGGCATACTAGAGATCAAAGCACCCATTACTTCCAACGTCGTTTACCTAATGTAAGTTCCGACTTTCCGGAGCATGAGTTGTGTTTACAGAGTACCTAGAATGCATAGTGAGTTTTTAATTGATGTAATCATGTTTAGAAATGAAACACAAAAACTTTGTTGGATTTTCATGTGCAGAGCACGCAGTTCAATGGCGATTTAAATGTCAAAATTACTTTTGTAGCTAACCTTTTGTTTTTGCATCTACTTTTGTGTTACCCTCAATTGGCAGCCGATCCTTAGAAACACATGTATCTTGTGTATCAGAATACCGATGGATCGGTAAACGGCGACAATAGCAGTCCTACCCGAATTCAAAAGTTGCAAGAAAGATATGAAATTGCATTCTCTATTTGGACTCCATTTGCTAATGGGAGGGCGAATTTTTCTATGGCGCCTTGGAAAAAAACCAGCGACATCTCACAACACTAATTTTGCAAGCGCAGAATAACAAAAGCTTATCATTTAAATCGCCATTATTAATTAAAAGCTAAGCGCGTTTAATTCATATAAACGTTTTCCCTGTAAAGATGTGTTAGTACTGAACACAATATTTTTCATCTAAATGAAAATTTGAATCTCTTTAATAACGAGCAACTATATATACACCAACTATGAAGAAAAATAATATAAATAGAGCAGTTGTCCGAAATTATTGTCATAGATTGAAAATTGATTTTCCAAGCTTTCGCATATCAACTAGATGGCTTTTTCAAAGAAGATAAACAGAGACTGCTGTCTTCCTTGAAAAGGCCATCTGGTTGATGTGCGAAAACTTTGAAAACTGATTTTAGTTCTATGCTAATAATTTCGGATTACTGCTATAATTATATTATTTTTCTAATTTGAATTTAATTTACTTAAGTGACTGAACAAAGTAACGCATAACAAATTTAAATTCCTTATTTATCTAAAAAAGGAGTTTCTTTTCCAAGCATAAATAATATTGAAAGCACTTCTGAAGCGCAACAGGTATAATTCCGCGACTTATGCCGACGTGTTTGTTTAGGTACGCCATCGTGACTTTGCGATTTAAAACACAGAGGATTAATTAAGTGAAGAGGTGTATCCACAGCTGTACCTTCCCCACCACTGCCAGGTGGCGATATAATTGGGAAAAAATATGGAGCTAGCAATATAAATGTACTTGCACTATAAAACTACCTCATGCATTCCAAGGAATTTTTTTTTCCGGGAAAGCGTCTAATGTAACAAAAACCCTATTTGGTAATGATCTGTCTCGTTCACAACTGGAGCAAGTATCGAAAGTCCAACTGCGTATTAACGAAAAAAGAGGACACTTCGCACTTTTCAAATGTCTATTATTTTCGTTGTGAAACTTTTCATATTCACAAGGAGTGTCACGATGGAAAACTTAGACAAGTCCGCCAACACGTAGCACTTCGGTAGGGTAGCGCCAGTGCTGAATATACTTCCAACGAAATGCCTTAATATCAAATTGCGTTCGAAAATCTGTGCTGATTTGTGTTTGTCAAGTGTTGGAAGTACAGTAGAACCCCATTATGCCGCCCCGGTGACGCAGTGGTCTAAGCGATGGCCTCTGATCATTCGTCCGAAGGGGTCCGGGTTCGAATCCCGGTAAGGCATGGATGTTGTGTTTGTCTTTCGGCACTGACTCTCTCCCTTCCCTGGAACCAGTGACCCTAAATTAGGGACGGGCGACTGCTTATAGCCCATTGAGTTGCTCACGGTGGTCGTTAAACCTCCAATCAAAAAAAAAAAAAAAAAAAAAAAAAAAGAACCCCATTATTGCGGACCAATTGGGGTTCTAAGTCTTCCCAATTAATGAAAGTCGGTATTAAACATAATAACCTATAAAATGAGACAAGGTATAGTTGAACCACCCTGTACAAGAACAAAAAACATTTTATTTTACACTTTAAGTAATACAAAATGTAAATTAATACATAGGAACGAAATCAATACGTGTCTTACATCATATTTAGGTACTACAATATAACTTTATGTTAATATTGCAATATTTAGAACACAACGCTCCAGGCTCATCAACACTCACGTCACTTAACACGCTAAATGGTTTGAAGAAACTACTGGTTGTCAAGTTTTAGAGCTATTAATTCACGCAGGTGCCACAAATGTTCGTAATATATAGACATGTTTTCATATTTGCTGTCTTCGTCATATGTATTTGATAACGAAATTCACGTTTTCTTTGATTTCACTAAGTTTTGGCTTTGGTTCACTAATATCTTCTGCCTCATCGTGGTCGTCTTCATCCCCTTCAGAACTTTCTGCTGCCATCACACTCTCAACAATCTCCTCCACGGTCAAAAAATTATAACCCGGATTTTCTTTGTAGTCTGCTAGCCACAAGTCATTGACATCCAGTGTTACAACATTTCCACCACCTTGGCGGAAATATGCCTTGAAAATCTTTTACTTCGAACCAAGCTGTATCTGTTTCAACCTCCTCATTTATCAAATCAAAATTCAACGATTTAACCAAAGTTGAGGGTTTTATATTATTTTCAGCAGATACAAAACTAACAAGAAAGATGACATCGAATTTTTGGGTGTAAGAAGCACGTCTTTTGAATCCGTTCTGACGCAAATTAAATTTATCAAAGCTATTCAATGTCAATGGAACCGGTATGGAAAACAATAATATCTGACGGAAGAAAGAAGTTTTTCAATCGGGTCTTTTTTTCCCTCAGATATTAGTGTAAACGGAATCTTGAGCTTACGAACTCTTAGAAACAGAGTTATCGACAAAAATAAGATGTGACTTTACGTCCCCTGGTGGGAAAACCATGCATTATTTTAGGAAGAATGTATTCTCAAAAGGTTTATCCATATGAGCGGTATCGGTCCAAGAAAAAAAAATTTAGTCGAGTTTACAGGAGTGCAGATTTTATAACAAATACATCACAAGCAGAAATTAACTCTTATGACCCCTGGTGGCAAAACCACTCTTTACAAAACATTAGAAATTATGTGAAAAATATTTTCCATCAGTTCTTGTATGCGATACAGGAAGAATTTTTCAAATCGGGGTTTTAGGAGTAGAAAATGCAAATTACCTTTATGCGCCCTAGCGGAAAGTCTTAAATGATTTACGTGAAAATTTTGAATTCATAGAAAAACATTTCATTTTGGAAACACTATGCAACAACAAAGGAATTTTTCCAATTGGACTTTTAGAAGTACAGATATTGAGAAAAATAAGATATACGTCTACGCCCCCTGGCGTAGAAACCATGCATTATTTCAAGAAGAAAGTGTTCCTAAAAGGTTTGTTGACATGAGTAGCATCGGACAACAAAATAATTTTTCTTCAATCGAGATTTTAGAAGCTCATATTTTGCTGCAAATACATCAAAAGCGGAAATTAAGACTTACGCCACCTGGTGGCCATACCGTTTTTTTAGAAAAAATAGAAATTATGTGCAAACCATTTCCCATCAGGATCTGTATCCGGTGCAGAAGGAATTTTTCAAATCGCAGTTTTAGAAGCAGAGAAATAGTGAAAACGCAATTTACCTTTACGCCCCCAAGCGGAAAGTCTATGAATTACTTGAAAATTTTGAATTTAAGGAAAAACATGTTACCCTAGAAACACTATCCAACAAAGAAGGAATTTTTTCAATTGGATTCATAGAAGTCGAGATATTGATAAAAATAGGATATCAACTCTACGCCCCCTGGCACAGAAACCATGCACTATTTTAAGAAGAAAATGTTTCTAAAAGGTTTGTTGACACGAGTAGTATCGGTCTACAAACGACGTTTTTTTCAATCGAGAATTTAGAAGCTCATATTTTGCTGCAAATACATCAAAAGTGGAAATTAAGATTTACGCCCCCTGGTGGCCAAACCATTTTTTTTACAAAAATTAGAAATTATGTGCAAACGATTACCCATCAAAAGCTGTATCCGGTGCAGAAAGAATTTTTCAAATCAGAGATTTAGAACCAGAGATATAGGGAGAAACGCAATTTAGCTTTACGCCCCTAGCGGAAAGTCTATGAATTACTTGAAAATTTTGAAATTATATGAAAAATATGTCACACGGAAAACACTATCCAACAAAGATAGAATTTTTGAAATCGGACTCCTAGAAGTAGTGATATTGACAAAAATGAGATATACGTCTACGCCCCATGGCGGACAAACTGTGGGTTATTTTAGGAAGAAAATATTCCGAAAGGTTTTATCGATGTAAGTGGCATTAGTCCACGAAACAATTTTTTTAATCGATATTTTAGAAGCTCAGATTTTATGACAAATACATCAGAAACAAAAATTAACTCTTACGCCCCCTGGTGGCCAAAATATTTTTACCAAAAAATCGAAATTATATGCAAAGGAATTTCCATTAGGAGATGTATCCGCAGGAAAAAGATTTTTTAAATCGGTGTTTTAAGAGAAGAGTTGTCAGAAAAAATGTAATTTACCTTTACTGAAAATGTATGCGTAATATCTATGTAACAAATATTACGCAAATGTAATTTACTTTTACTGAAATCTATGCGAGTTATCGGAAAATTGTAATTTACTAGCAGAAAATCTATACGTAATATGAAAAGGAAACTATATCTAAAAACACTCTTCCACATAAATGGACACGAAAGATAAAATATTTTTTTCAATCAGATGTTTTGTGGATTAAAACGTAATTTTGAATTCGACATCATCTGCATTTACGCCCCTAGCGGCAAAATTGTACATCGTAAAAATAAAACCAAATAAAGGATCATCATTTGCATATTTCACGCTTCCGAACGCAAAAAGAATTTTTCAAATCGGGCTAATAGTTGCAGAGATACCGTGGGTGCAGGCGGATGAACGGACGGACAACCCTATAACAGAAGCACGATCTTTTTTTACATAAGACGTGCTAAAAATCATAGAACTGAAATTGTAATCTTTGAGATTTTGTAACAACTTCTATCTTCTTCTCCTGCAGCCGGCTCCTAGACTCCCAGAACTTTGTTTAAAACCTTTTTTTTTTTTTGTATAGAAATTTGGCTGCCGATATAGTGCTGTGGTACATAACCTGGATCAGATATGTTGTGTTTAATGGCATGAACATTCACGTAATATTTTATGATCACTTGTCAGCTTCTCCGCATCTGGATGTGCTGGAGCATTGTCGAATAAAACAAGAGCTTTCACTTCATCTTCAGAAATTTTTAATGCCTCAATTTGGTATCTTCTGATTTCCCCACACCTTTCTTGTGAAACAAATCCACTGTGATATATGAAGTGAACAACGCATTTTTTCAAGCTGTAGTAGTGTATTTGTAAATTTCCATTATATCTTTATCGCCCGTGGATTTTTGTTTTTGCCCACAATCACAGACTCCAACATGTGACTTCCATCAGCAGTTGCGCATAGCAAAGCGGAAACTCGTTCCTCACTAATCTTCCTTCCAGGTGGTTTTCTTTCAGCATTAGACTATTCGGTGTTGTTCGGCAAGGCTCTCCAATATAAGCCCGTCTTGCCATAATTATATAGCTGTGAAGGCTGTGTTTTTCCCTCCTTTAAAAAATCGTCTGATTTTTTCCTGAACGGCTCAACAACTTTAACGTCTGCACTGAAACTTTCACCACATTGTGTTTTATTTGTTATGTTATGATGCCTTCTGAACATAAACAGCCCACCCGAATTTGCTTTAAAAGCACCAATGCCCAACAGTTTAGGTAATCTTTCCACTGGAGCCGGAATTTCAATCCCTTGGTTGATAATGGTTTACTCGGCTTCCTTTTCTCCAATCCAGAAGATCTATGTTGAGAAAGCCTGTATAAACAGCATCGTCTAGGGATTGATGTGCACGTATTCGCGTTCTTTTCACAGTACCCATTTCCTTTTCTACATTAATCTTCAGGACAAATATATGTAGGTTGCCTTTTTTCTTCCTTATGTCTGGAACAGACTGTCTTGCTATTCCATATTTCACACAAATGCTCGCGACAGACGCTACTTTTTCGAGTTTTCTATGACGCATAATTTATCGTGAAGAAAGAGAGAGCCCTATGTTTTCGTTCTTTACCTTCATTAGGATTACTTAACGATATCACTGCACGCAAATGAAAAACCGTGAACCTTTTCTAAAATCACAATAAACAAAGATACGGTGCATCCCAAGACGTAATGCGCTGCACATCATGCAAAGCGACCGACTGAGTGACCCAGCCTCCACCACAGACAATAGAGCAGCCTTATGAATACGTAGAGAAACCGGTTGAGTCACTGCAGATGCACCTGTGCGAGAGATACGTAGTTTGCAGTCTAACACCCGTAACTCAGCTTTTTATTCGCATTTGTTAGCATTTTTTTAAAAGGGCTGTCCGGATTAAGAGAAGTACGGTTTAATGCGGTTCGGATTAATGACAAATCACTGTAGCTTGTATTTGAGTTAGTAGAGGGAATTGCTATCAAAAAACAAGTTTCCAAAAGAAAAAGTAAAAATTTCTCGGGCAATTCTATTTTGTTTAACATTTTGTTTTACCTGACGGACCCATACCAATTTTGGTGATGTTATTATAAGACTTTTACTCATGTTATTCGCTGGACAACGACTTCATTGTATTACGTATACTGGCTATGCAAAAAAACAAAACATTTCTTTTAATAAATGAATTGCTTTTCGACAATATAGCCTACAATTGTATTGCGCTATGAATATCTTATCTAGTTAATTGTATATTCCCGATGCAATGCATTTCCGTTCAGTAAATATAAATTTTTCAAATTCAAATCTATTGCGATATAATATTATGAGATAAATTTGAGTTCATGTGAGGTTTTATAACATTTAAACATCTGACATTTTTGCCCTTCTTCCTGATTTCAATTCAAATACATTTTTACATCTTGCTGTCCTCTCTCTCTTCTTTTTGTATCTCAGTGTGGTGCTATTCTCTGATTGTGTTTAGAAATGGTGGCAGCCATATGAAAACGACAGAATATGCGTCCAATTAGCAGGTGACTAAGTTTCATTTCGTAACACGAATTCTCCGTTTCCTCACTATTTATTTTTGATCTGTATTGATTAATCATAAAAAAACTACATTTGGCATTTCTTCGTATGGACAAAAATGAATTTTTCTTCCGTCCTAAAATGAATTTTTCTACAGGTCGAAAACCAAATATTTTGAAAGACAAATTAAGTATCTAAAAGAAACTGATTGAAATGTTATCACATGGCATACGTAACAATATGCAAAATTCGTATCGAAGCACATACAGTAATATTTTCTGCCAGAACATTTTCACAAGCTCTGGGCGTAGTGGAAACTTGGAAAAGCGGCAAAAAAATTTCATTTTTACCTATCCTTTGATGTGGTATCTATGCTCATCAATGTTCCAGTAAAAGGAGCTCTGGAATCCCTAAAATCAAGTCTTATAGAGCATCATTACAGCCAACCCAAAGTTGAGGAAATACCTAGACTAGTGGACATTTGCATAAAACAGAACAGATTTACTTTCCGTGGACCGTTTTATGAACAGACGGAAGGTCTAGCCATGTGCAGCTCACTGTCACCTATATTATGTGAAATCTACCTGGGCCGATTTGAAGAAAAACTTTTCAAACTCGTGAAATTGGACTTATGGATACGATACGTAGACGGTACTTTCGTTCTATGGAAGGGAAAACATTCTGAAATTCCGGAATTAGTCAAACTTATAAATTCCATTGATTCAATAACCCGCTTGGCCAGCGTGGTGAGTTATGGCCAAACCCCTCCAACATGATTCCACAACTTAAATCTTGGCCCTCAGTCACCGGCAGCTGGAATGTACCTGGCCAAGGCAGCGGCCAGTGGGACATGAAGGCAGAGGGTGCTAAGAATCCCCGGAGGACCGGACTAGGCTGCCATCTGATGCTGACCTTGGATACTTACAATGGACGCTCCCTATCTTCTGATTCAAGGCTTCTTGAATTGGAAGAGGAACTACAAAGGATCAAGTGGGACATCGTGGGGCTAAGTGAGGTAAGGAGAAAAGGAGAAGATCTCATCGAACTGAAAAGTGGACATCTCTTCTACTATCGTGGGACAGATACTGGCAGAACTAGTGGTGTTGGATTTATAATAAACAAGAAACTGAAGGATAAAGTTGTAGAAGTTGAAAGTTCCTCTGACAGAGCTGCACGACTTGTTATCCAACTCTCGAAAAGATACCAGGCTCAGATTATTTAAACTTATGCACCCACCACAAGTCATCCTGAAGAAGAAATTGAAGAATTTTATGAGGAAATTTGTCATCTAAATAATAAAGGTAAGCAGCACTTGAAAATAATTATGGGAGATTTCAATGAAAAAATAGGGCAACGGCAACAGAATGAAACTTCAGTAGGTAAATTCGGTCACGGCAACAGAAACCAGCGTGGAAATACTCTCGTTGAGTTTGCAGAGGCAGAAGGGTTTTTCATCTTGAACTCCTTCTTCAAGAAAAAGCCCCACAGGAAATGGACATGGAGACATCCAAATGGGACGACAAGTGAAATTGATTTTATTATGCGTAACAAAAAATTCGTCATAGAAGACTGCAGTGTGCTAAACAAGTTCAATACAGGTACTGACCATAGATTGGTGAGATGTAAGATGCACCTCAACACTAAACTTGAACGTGGCAAGCTCATAAGACAAACAAAATCTATTGACATAACCAACCTTAAAAAACACCATAATACCTTCAAGTTATAACTGAAGAACAGGTTCTCTGCTTTAGAAGGCCTAGCATCGGAAGAAGTGGACATCTCTGAAGTTAACAGAAAAGTAACCAAAGCTCTTATGGAAACAGCAACAAAATTAGCTGGGTCTAAGAACAAGTTGCATGTGAACAAATTATCAGGAAAAACGAAAATGTTGATGCAAAAAAGAAGAGAGATGAGGACAACTAAAGAAGATGTGACTTCCAAAGTGGAATATATAGAGCTATGCAAGACAGTAAGAAAAAGTATCACTGAAGACGTAAGAAAATTCAACTGTGAACTAGTGAGGAAATCAATTGAAAACAACCAAAGCCTAAAGATAGCAAAGGGACATCTCAGTAAGGGAAGAAAACAGATTATGGCACTGAGAAAAGAAGATGGTTCTGTAACAAGAAATAGAGCCGAAATTTTGACAAGAGTGAAAGATTTCTACTCCAAATTATATGAAAGGGATGATATATGCACTCCAGACATCATGAAAGATACCAGTACCAGAGTTCCTCCAGTCCTTCCAGCAGAAGTTGCACATGCAATCAAGAACATGAAGCGAGGAAAAGCTCCAGGAGAAGATGGAATTACTGTAGACATCATACAAGAAGCAAGTGGAGAAATCGAAACAGTACTTGCCCAAATTTTCACTCGATGCCTTAATGAAGGAAAGGTTCCTGAGGATTGGAACACCGCTACAATGATCCTGCTACATAAGAAAGGTGACATTGAGGATCTCGGAAACTACAGACCTATCAGCCTCCTATCAGTAGTTTATAAAATCTTCACTAAAGTTCTTTCACACCGCTTGAAGGTAACACTGGACATGGCTCAACCGAGAGAACAAGCTGGATTCAGGAGCGGCTACAGCACAATAGATCATATCCACGTGCTGAGAGAACTATTTGAAAGAGCGAGGAATATGAACTTCCATTGTGCATGGCTTTTATCGATTATGAAAAAGCCTTTGATTCGGTGAAACCATCAGCAGTTACAATGGCTCTGAAAACCTGCGATATTGAAGATGCATACATTAATATTATTAATAACATCTATGAAAATGCAAGTGCAAAGATTAGGCTGTTTGAAAATACAACTCACGTAAAAATTGGAAAGGGAGTGAGACAAGGTGACACCATATCTCCGAAGCTCTTTAATGCCACATTGGAGGGTGTTTTTCAGTCGCTGAGCTGGGAAAACAAGGGGATAAAGATTAATGGAGATTATCTAACCCACCTTCGTTTTGCTGATGACGTAGTCATTTTTGCAACTACCCCATCAGAGCTGCAGAGTATGATCCAGGAACTTGCTGACAAGAGTAAAGAAGTGGGATTAAAAATGAACTTTCATAAGACAAAAGTGATGTTCAATGCTTTTACAAGAAATGAAGATTTATCGATTGATGGAGAAAAGCTGGAGATAACAGACACGTACGTTTATCTTGGACAGCAGATATCAAGTGAGGGTCACATTGATGAAGAAATTAATCGGCGTACAAAACTTGCCTGGAGAGCTTTTGGACGAAACAGCATAATTTTCAAGAGCAATATGCCATTATGTCTTAAAAGAAAAGTGTTTGATCAATGCATCCTTCCAGTGCTTACGTATGGTGCAGAGACGTGGACCTTAACTAAAACTGACATCCAAAGGCTGCAGACAACTCAAAGCAGCATGGAGAGGTGCATGCTTGGTGTAACCAGGAGAGATAAGAAGAGGAACACGTGGATCCGAAAAATGACAAGAGTGGAAGACATCATGATCAGAGTTAAATCCCTGAAATGGCAATGGGCTGGACATACTGCCAGAAGAACAGACCATCGATGGACAGCCGAAATTTTAGATTGGATTCCAAGGGACAGGAAAAGACCCAGAAGAAGACCACATGGGAGATGGGTGGATGAAATTCGAAAGTATGCAGGGGTGACATGGAGCAGACTGGCACAAGACAGACCGTTGTGGAGGAAACTTGGGGAGACCTTCGTCCAGCAGTGGATTGATAATGGTTGACAATGATGATGATGATGATATCGAGCGATTCATCAGTGTTCAGATAAGGACTGTTTGGAAAAATAACTTTATTTTCTTAAACGTGTTGCAGTACAGCGAGATTACAACCCTTCCATTATAGTCAAGGCTCTAACAAAATTCCGGAAACCGAAGCCCATCTCAACAATAACTTCTGTTATGCGCCCATTGCGAGAGAATTTTGCCATTATTCCATTTTCCCGTGACATTGCCTTCAAAATTACGAAAATTCTCAAAACCTTTAATTTTAAGGGGATTTTCAAACCCATAAACAAAATGAGATTTTTAGGATCAAATGACTATGTTGAAGACAAAAACTCGTGGGGAATTTTTCAAATATCATGCGAATGTGGCGCTTCGTACATAGGACAGACTCGTAAAGCCTTGCGTTTTCGATTCAAGAAGCACAAGACCTACATTCGAAATTTTGACCTAAAGAAGTCATCGATGGCTAAACACTGTTACGAAAAGGACCACACATTTCTCTTTGAAGAAGCAAAACTTATTAACAAGTCAGATTCAACCACCAAACTTAATATTTTGGAAGCTTTCTATATTTATCAGAAGTCTTCGCAACTTGTTAATGACATGGTATCCACGACATTTCTATCAAACGCGTGGAAGCATCTGACAAAAACACGTGACTGTAAACACTATTTATAATGTCATATACAATTTGAATATTTAAGTGCCTTTCGTCCTGATAAATCTAGGACAATACCCAGCGAAACCATGTTCGGCTTGAAAAAATACATTTGTGATAACTACGTTGTATTATCTTAATCTATCTATAATCGTCACAAGATTGTAGTCTTTGAGATAAATAACCCGTAATAGAGGTATTGTATAAACACTTTAAAGACACCAACCACAAAGCTGCAAAAATGCTCTTCCATTTCCTTTTTTTTTCTGGGAGGAAAATAATTTTAATGTCCATCATTGTATTTGGCGAGTTACTGTGCAATGTGAGGGTCAAATACTGCATATCTTTTAGAGAAAAAATATGCAAAACCGTGTCAATGCCTCTAAATCCATTTACACTGAAGAGCAATTGAAGTAGATATACCTGTCTAGTAACGTGTAGCACCACCTTTCGCCCGGATGACGGCGGCGATTCGTCTCGGCATGGACTCGACAAGACACCGGAAGCGTTGCGAAGCTACAGGGATCCCTGACTCCTGAACATGCTCCCAAAGTTCACGAAGACTTAATGGAGGGCGGCCAGAGCCTCAAACATCTCTCTCGATGGCATCACAGATGTGCTCTATTTGATTGAGGTCAGGGGACCTAGCTGACCAAGGAAGCAAGGTCACGTCGGTGGAGTGTTAATCCAACAATTCGGATACAATTCGGGAGCGATGGCACGGTGCATTGTCTTATTGTAGGATGAGGTCCCCAGTGGGATGTTGAAGACGCACAAACGTGAGTAAATGGTCGCCCAGGATATTCCGGTGACGTTGACCTGTGAGGGACGATGTCACACGTACCAGGGGACACATTTCAGTCCACGTAAACAGTCCCCAGACGAGAATGTCACTTTCACCAGCTTGAAGAGTACCCTGCTGGCAAGAAGGATCTAATTCTTCATGTGGTTTGCGCCGCACTCGTATCCTGCCATCCGCATGTACCAACGTGAATCTCGACTCATCAGTCAAGGCAATATTTTTCCACATGTCTAGGGTGCAGTGGCGATGTTACCGCGCCCATGCTAATCTTTGCATCTTCTGATGTGCGGTCAGCAGCGGTACCCTCGTGGGACGATGGCTTCTGTACTCCATAGCATGGAGATGGTTCTGGTGGTTTGGCTTCTTACACGTTTTTATGCACAAGCGTTAAATTGCCGAGTAATTTCTTGCACTGTAGCCCGTCTATCCGCTGTTACAATGCGAGCTAGCCGACGATGTTTTACCGAATTCGATGTCCTCACGTTGCACCCGTGACACAGTGGCTCATGAAAATCCCAATGTCTGCACGACTTCCGAGACGGAGTGACCCATTCGTTGGTCCCCAAAAATTTGCCCGCGATCAAATGCGCTTAGATCTTTCGTCTTACCCATACTGCGTTCAGCTATTACTGATTCTCGTCGCATCACACCTAATATGGTCGGATCGCTCAATACATCATGTCCATTCCGTTTACAGGGCCGCCCACAGCGTCATATTTGCATAACGCCAGCTGTCTCTAATTCAATTGCTCTTCAGTGTATGTAATTGCAGTCAATGCTACACATGTTATGAAACAGTGAGAAGTAATCTGCATCTCAAAACATATATGTCAAAAGAAAATTTGACTGAGAGGGAAATAATAGAATATCATTGGTCATGTTCAAACTTTATAGGCTGTACACATTTATTCCTTTATATATGTCTTTAAATCTTTAAGCGGACCCCACGTTCCGGACATCTTACACCAGTTGAATACACGTGGGATGGAAAGAGGAACCTATTGGACGCAGGGTTACTCTGACTAACATTCAGCAATCCACGGCAGCAGTCTTAACACCGCAGCTGAATATTAAAGAAGTACCACGTCAGTACCACTAAGAATTCACACGACATCCCATTGAGGCAGTTTGAAGAAGAAAGACGGCCAATAATTGAATTCAGATGTGATTCTAATAAATTAATACTCGGTGCATGTAACTGTTTTGCAATTCCTGAAAGTTTTATTTCACGTTTAAAGAAAATAATTGAAAAATTACAGAACGTTGTCTTCCTGTATAAAGTAAGAATTCACATTGTTCATAAACGTAAAAGTAATTCCCATTTAAAATAAAACATTAATGAAACTGAAGTTATCAATACAATTATTACTTAGTTTTCAGCATTTCATTTGGAAAATATAATATAAAATTTTATTTTCGGAAAACTCTTACCTATATAAGAGATGAAAGGAGTTAATAAAATCCTTTTTGTAGGCTTTAAGTTCCATAATGAATGAAATATTGGTCCCTATTAAAATATCGGCAATCTGCCATAATATTAGAATGTTTAAAATTAAACTGCGTAAAAGAATGAATTGGTAATTGTGGTTTCCATGTCCAAATTTATGGCATGCAGCATCCTAACATGCATCGTGATTCAGAATTATTGGCGGTTTTTCCGTGTCCTGTCCTGACATAGTCAAACGGTAACCGGAAAATCCAATTTACTACAGCATAAAACAATTAACCGCGGAAAATTGTATGTGGCGAAACGGTACCCGCTGAAATGACGTCATTCTTCAAAATGGCGACTGTTCATATTCTTATCACAGTTTGCAGAATTTATACATCTAACGCCTCCACCATTTGTAAATAGTGGAAAGGCTTTCAAAGTGTTTTTACTCTGAATCGAGGCCAAGGATGAAGTTTTTCCCAAGTTCTATTTAACCCATTTAATGCCACTTTGAAGAAGGCATAGGTTCCGAAATTTCAGCTACGTTGTTATCGTCATTATCTTCTTCTGACGAACAATCCATTACATAGGAGATTGTTCGAAACTCTGAAATTATCACATTTTCATCACATGCAGCTTATTCACGTAATCATCCTCTGTCTCAATCGATTGCAAGCTTATTCAAGTAATCATCCTCTGGCTCAGTCGTAACGTCAAGCCCCTTTAAATCATTCTGTGATTCCGTAGGACTTTCATGTGACAGTGGAAATCCGAATTATTTAAACGAATAAGAAAAAGCAAGTATTTGTCACGTTCTTCCATGAAGAAAATATGAAATGTATAGCTTCCAATACTTTGATTTTCTTTTTCCACGTATCTTCACGGTTTCCGGAATCAAGTTCAGCCCGTGTCATTTTAATCAACTGTTTCCAACAAAACCCTTTGAAGGAGAGGGCACTCCCCAACTCCCACGGCTAAAATGTGTTTGTGCAGTTTGGACTCGAAATCAACATATACCGAACACTGATAAATAAATAAGATAATGTTACGTTTTGTAATCACATTTTCTTATAAAGATTATGCAAAAAAGTTAAATTATGTTGCGTCATCTTGGCCCTTTTGTTTGTTTCATAGCATGTATGGAATCTATCTACATTTTTTAAACAACGTGGTTTCTTAGAATTGCGGATCAGCAGAGGGATTAATTTATCGCTCTCGTCGACATTGCATCATAACAAGACAGTCAATCGTATTTTTGACATTTTCCACTGTGGCATGATTTTCGCTTAACAACGTATGTTTTATCAGGCAGGAGATTTAAAAAGGTAACGGACAGTCTTATTGGCGTGGAAAATGTCTTTCGGAGCATAATTTGAGACTAAAGCAGGCAAGGTCTTCGTCTTCCATTCATCAATTGTAGTCTGATCAACACTTGCAAATTCACCACAAATTGATCGGTACATAAGAATGTGGAATTTTGTTAGTCTATCAATCCATCGATTTGAAACAGTAAAGTCGTTTAAAAGAAGCCGAGCAGCAATTTCTTCTAAGGTCTTTTCATTGAGTATTGATCCATTGGGATACGTTTGCAGCTCGAGCTAGCTTGCCTGAACCATGTTGTTAGAATGGTTTAAAGTTTATTGTAAGGAGAACTTTTCAAAGCCATTCTCTTATGAGCACAACGACCTAACCTTCCCGAAGTAATTTTGATTGACTCTCTTTGTTTTAAAATTGTTTTCAAAGTTGAAACTGGTAATCCAAGAGACGTGGCTAATTCGACTTTAGTCCATGAAATGTTCTATCTTTCTGTATAATTGAAACTTTTTCAACTAAGGAAAGATATTTGTGCTTCCTATTTGCCAACTTCACTCACAAGTCCTAAAAGCGGTTATTTAAACAAACAGCAAGCTGACTGAATTGCTCTCAAGACCTCACACCGTGCTTGCCAAGCTGAGACGCAGCCCGGTTCAACATGAAATTTGCGGCACTGGACGTGGCGCTCCAGCAAATTTGCTAAGATGAGACACGTACAGGCTGAGCAATGCGGTACTGCCTTAGCTAGTCGTCACGTGTTTTCGGAAAATTCTGGGGAGAAACATATGGTTTAAAGGAACCTTGTCGTGAGATTCCACTGAGAAATGTGGCAGGAGGGAGAAGAATCTGTTTAAAGTAATCTTACATGTACGAAAACCAAGAAAGATACTAAATTGGAGGAAAATCAGGTTAGGAACCAAACAAATGTAAATGGCGTTCGAAGCAGGATATCGTGGGATTGGAAAATCGTATTACTCAGGTAAAATGTAGAAAACCGTCATATGATTTTCAATATAAAGTTTCATGAGAACTTTCATATTAAACTCAGATATCGGAAGGATAAAATTCAGGTATATGTGTAAGCTCTTTAAAATTTATTTATCCGGTGAAATATTACATAATCCTTTATCTTTACATATCCCCATCGAAAAAAGTTGTTGCTCCGAGAAGGAAGCGAAGGGCAATGAATGAAACTTGGTGGGTATGTTTGATATACTGAGACATGGAAGTGATTCAAGTATCACAGCCGAACGCGTATGTCAGGCAAGCAAGGAGGGGTCATTATACTGTGCATTACCCGCTGTATTAGGTCGTTCCACTGCGCGTGCTTGCCATTCTGACTCATGCTGTTGTGTTCGTTGTATCATTCGGAAGTGAAGTATTCTTCGGAGAAAAGTTCGGAAACAGTTTAAGCAGTGGAAGAGTTTGAGTTAGGCCGCATGTTTGTGTTCCGGGAAGCGGAATGACCTTATCGCCGTACTGCGTGCTATATCTGTGGTGCGAATTTCACCATAGCACGCTGTTGGCGGCAGTGGATAGAAGAAGACACGCAGCAGCGACAGGACAAGTCTCGGAGAACTAGATGAACCTCGGAGAGAGAGGACCTACGGACTGTTCGATATGCGCGGAGTGACACAACAGCCACGATTTCGGATATTCAGCGAGCAGTGGTGCCCTTTATGCATAGTCCGATAAGTGCCTACCCCATTGGCAGACGGCTGCACGACGTAAAAGGACACGCAACAAGATTCTTACTACGACTTCCATTAACAACAACGCATCGTCACCAAGTAGTGCTGTGGTGTCGTGCCAGACTGTAATGAAACCAAACAGAATAGTAGCTGGTGATCTTCAGTGACGAGTCCAGCTTTTGTCTTGGAGGAGATGACCAATGAATGCGTGTATTTAGGCAATGTGGTCAGCGCCAAGATGAATGGCTTGTTGTCGAACGTCACTCGTCCAATAGGCCTGGGGTCATGTTGTGGGATGTAATTGCCTACGATGCAAGATCACTTTTGGTGTTCATTGCAGGAATATTACAACCCACCGTTACGTTATTAAGGTCCTGTAACCAGTGGCCCAACATTTTGGACTGCAATTAATGTTGACATAATGGACTTGCCGTGAGAATTGAAAAAATTACAATTGCGACTATCAACAATAAGAGTATGATGTGTTGATATTTTTCTATTAGTGTTTCGAAGGTTAGGGCCCAATCTTTGGTCCCACTATGCGAAAAAATCACCCATCCACGCATTCTTTGTTTCCAAGAGTGATTCTTTAAATTTTTCCCTTCATTAATTTTTTTCTGAATTTCATTTTTGAGGCGAACTGAGCGAGAGGAAACATTTTTTTCATTTTCTTAAATATTCGTTCAAGAACTTTAGTGGAAATTGTGTATTTATAGTTTTTGTACGTGTACTGTATACATGTACCTTTGGAACGAGAGCTAGAAAGAATTTGAACATGTATAAAAAGCTTAAAAACATTACCCTTAGTCTGTGTGAAACTAGAATATGTGTAAACTTAATTATTTACTTCATTTTAAAAACTAAATTTTATGTTTATATAGAGTAATTATGAACATTGGAATCGTAAAGTAAACTCGTGCATAATTAATTAAATTAAATTGGGCTTACATTATGACTGAGATTAAATACTGTGTAATAAAAAGCATTGATTGGTACAAAAGTTTTTGAAATCCTGCTGTGTTAGCAAGACACCACATGATTTGGTATACAATCGTGGATTATGTCAGTAGAATATATTTTTTTTAGGAAATTTCTTCTTTTTATTTTTCTCCCGAATTCTGAAATTTCTTCTTCAGCAATTTGTATAGAAAATAATGTGAAAATTTTTGCATTCTTGAGTTTCGAGAAATGTGAATTTGTGTACCTGATGTAAAGTTTATGTGAACATTGGCATACCCGCCATTTGCACCATTTCGTTTTTTTTTCACTACATAGAGAGTCGCCAAACCCAGAGATAAGAATCTCGTTTCCTCTTAGCCCAGAAATTCCTTAGGAAAGTCACCTTGAAAACCTGAAAACAATAAATCCCCAGGGCATAGAAGGGTGAATTTCAAGAATTTTTGCAAAGTCATGTTCAAGAGGACGCCGTGGATAACACAACAGGTTTTTTCGTCCCCCACCACAACCCTCGAAAAATGCTTAAGCTTCAAGCTACGAAGCATGAGGGAGTACTTATATCCAGTTGCGTAGCTGAAAACTGCAGCGTCCTTTTTGACGCATGCGCGCAGGAGTTTGGAAAAAGTTTGAGTAAAGAGGAGATTTCTCTCTTCACACTCACTTGCCTCCTGTTCATCGCGGGTCAACAACTGATTTTCACTTGTTTGTTGCTAGAGCTGACGGCAGTTCTACAATTTGTGCTGAAGAGAGCAATGACATTTGGTCAGGAGATTTTTTTGTTGCCACCAGCTTTGTAAACGTGACCTCCAAATGCACCAAAACGAGGACGACTGGTGCCTCCATGGTGTGACGCCACGGTTCCCGCCATCTTGCCGGAGTGGAAGAAAAATTTTCAGCCAAAGAACTCTTCTTTTTGGAAGCCTGTACTTCCGACGTCTTCCCAAGACGATTCCGTATAGACCGGGCATCAAATGCTTCGACTACGCCCGGAACAGAGGAACTGAGAAAAAAACTCATCATGGACATCCAGCGAAACCGCGGTGGGGCCTCGTTAATCTAGACCCCTCCAGGTTGCTGTCAGCCTGTCACCTGCAAACGTCAGTAGCAAAATTCTGCGATCCTCAAAACAGTGGGAAATGGAAAACCACCCTCCTAAGAAGACTCACTCGTCTTTCCCCGATACTGCAAATTAAGAGAGACAATGCGAAGCAACCTGATTACCTCTTCCGAAGCCGAACCCTGCCTTAAAAAAGGAAAGAAAGATAATTTTGTAATCATACTCCATTGCTTTTGAAATTCCAAGGAAAACACAAAGAAACGCTAATGACTTAAGTCGAAAAACAGCGAGGAGGCCAACTCTCGAAGTAACTGAAGTGAACCTAATTTTTTTGTTGGTAAGAAATGCATCATTAAGCTTTAGCTACTAAGGGGTTTGAGACCCGGTCATAATCAAAATTTTATTATGTCCTTATTGATAGTTGAATTGTACTAATGTGATATGTAAAAAAAAAAGGGGGGGGGGCACGCAAGTAAATTTTAAGAAGAATCGAAAAGGGGTGGGGAAGATAATAAAGGAACATGTTATTTGAAAGGAAAGGATACAATTAATATAAAGGAAAAAAACTCGAGAGACAAGTGTAATGCATTACACGCTGAGAAACCTTAGTGCTCGTTTTATTTTTGGCCAAAGTGTATTATTCGTTTGTATTGTGCATAATATTTTGTGATTTTTTTTTTCCAAACGAGATATCAAATGCAAATCACATTTTTTTTGTTTAAAACGAATGCGAATTGAACCATGCTGGAATTCTGAGTAACAAGCGAAAATTTACAAATTAAAATTGTTAAAATTTTGAATATCAGACCAAATCAGAAAATTGTGTAATTAATTTGAAATATACACCCAACAAAATTGAAATTGGACTCTAAAACTCACTCTTGGCATTCGTGGGTGCTTTGTGGATGAAAAACAAAAACAAAATCATTCTGAAAAAATCTCGACAAAATTCTGCTCAGGCTCAACATCAAATACATCTGAAAATCAGTTTTTACACCTAAAATTTTGAGTCACCTTTATTACTTGTTTATGTGTGTTTAGTGAATCCAAGATATTTATAGATAAATATTGTGTATTTTTTTGTCAAGCTCATAAACCGCCTCTGCACTTAGCAGAGTTCTAGGATTTAAGACTGGTAAGATTTAATTAATTGATACTTTGATAACGCAAATTTTGCTGTTTGTGCATACAGTTTTTCTTTTGTTCTACCACTACTTAATTATTTCTTTATACATCACGTGCCATAATGTTTCACATTATTACATTATAACACAGGGTCATAGTGACCGACTGAAATTAGAACAACATTACATTATATCAAGTAGATGGTAATGTAACTGTACTTTATAATTATTGTTTTCGCAGATTTGAAGAATTAACGTAAAAAAACATAAAAATGCCTCGAAAATGCAAACTTGAGTGCAAAAAGATACACCGGAAACTGCAAAGGCTGACAGAACAGAAAATTGGTGGACCCAAGAAACAACGGACTACCAATGCTGAGCGCTGTAAACGCTATGTCGAAACCAAACAAAGGCATCAAATTGAGCCCGTCGCGAGGACCTCTAGCTCAACGGTCGTCGCCACGAAGCGAATGGACGTTCATATGGACTCGGACAACCACTGATTTATCGAGTTTATGCACTCAGAGCTTCAGATTAACCTAGCGACTGATCGGGCTCAACACCCAACGCTGGGCAGCACGAAAATTCATGCGATAATCACACGCGCTTCATACAAATGTTCCGTACAACCAAACTTGTATTTTACTTCTCGTATAATACATCACTGTTTGCCATAACTCACAGCCTATCGACTTAAATCTCAGCAACATCGACTTCAGGCATAGCAGCAGCTACAGATAATAACATAAGCCATGCAGACAAAGGCTAACGATGATTCCGGGCTATAAATGTATTACCACTGACAAAATAAATACAAAACCATTGCCAACACCCAGTGTGTATTTTTTTCACGATCTTATCATACACACAAGATAGGACATACGTAGTTCTACGTTTAAAACCAGCGGGCGAAACCATTTAGGCCCCATTGCTTTTTTTAATCTTGACAAGTTACACCTCCGGTAGATGGGTACAAACCAGTACGTACACTGCTTTCGACCTGATATTGACGCCGCCGAGTCACAAGGATTTGCGTTTCAGAGGATAACCATCGAGCAGCAAAGCTAGTCGTGTTATTCAGGGTATTGAGATTTTATGCTCTAAAGCTAGAAGATCATGGATATGTGAAATGCGTAAGTGAAGGACGTTAGAGTTGTTCAATTATTTGCAATTTGATCTTGGTCAGTATGTTGGGAAGGAGACTGCTTTCTCAACTGAAGCCTTTCACTATAACAAAACATCAGCCGCCTACCAATGTCTGTGAACCTACACTTGTGGTTGGTGTATATTCATCTGCAACTGCCATGTGTCAGCTGAAATCAAGAAGGGGAGAATTCATACCATGTGAAGTTCATTACGGAGGGAAAATAGCACGTGATCATCGTGAGGAAATGAGGGCACGTTTTGATAAATCTGCGTCATCAGCAAATGCTTTAATTTCAACAAATGAAGTGTTGTCAGAGATTTAAATTTTATATTATATTTTCTGGGATTTAACAAAAACTCGAGTTTTGCATTTTGTCCCATTTTACGTTAATATTTCCAGAATTTGAACAATTTGTGCCTTTTTCAGTTTCCTGGAAACGGGGTTTCTACGGCGGTAAACCATTTTAAGGATACAACTAAAAAGCAAATAGTTTTCCACTGCATACTAATTGACAGTACAAAATATCACAAAATATTTATCTCTTTTTTACTGCTTAAATTTGTTTGTGAAATGTGTTTGATTTTACACGATGTGCATTCACGGACCATGAAATTTGCTCATCAGGAGGGGAGCATCGGATTGAACTTAAATTTTATGGACGTAATGATGCAGATAAGTGATATATATGATGGCAAAAAACAGAGCTTCAGGACAAAACACAGAGGGATCTGTGGCACGTTGTCTCGTCATCTTCAAACACTGTTTCGCACCGTCTCGTACGGCGATACATGCTGCAATACAGTGCGGCATGGAGGCGAAGAGACTGCTGATGTTGTCCGGCGGCAGAATGGTCCCCACGTGTTGGACGGTTTGCTTGAAATCCCGGATAGAGCGACAAGGCGGCAGATGGCGTTGCAAGTGGTCCTTAAACATGCTCGATAGGGGACATGTCCGGAGAGCAGGCAGGCCATTAACGACAGGAACAGCTGTCCGAGAGTTTAGCAGTGGTCGTCCATGAGCAACCACGGCGGCGGACGACCGGTATATTGTCCTACAGGCGAGAAGAGACAGACAGCAGACAGCGGGAGAAATCGCAAGGCACTTGCAACAGACAACTGGACGTTCGTTATCGCGTTTTACCGTGGGCAGGAGGCTGCACAAAGATGGTCTATTTGCACGACGACCAGTACGGTGTGTGCCATTAACGCCCGGTCATCGGATATAGCGGTTTCTGTGGTGCCAGGAACACAAAAACTGGACACATCAGCAATGGGGTCGAGTTCCCTTTACGGATAAGAGCCGATTTAATCTGACGAGCGATTATGGACGTATACACATCTGGATAGATCAGGGAACACGCAATCACACCTCCAACATCATCGATAGGACACGTTTGGAGGTGACGGACTTCCCGTTTGGGCCGGTATCATGCTTGCTATCCGTACGGACCTCCACATCTTCCAAGGATGTTCAGTCACTGGTGTCTGCTATTGTACCGAGGTTCTCCTGCCTCACGTGCGTCTGTGTGATGTGGGTCCTGAGTTTCTCTTCATGGACGACAAAGCTACACCTCATCGTACAGCGGCTGTCACAGAGCTGTTAGAGAACGAAGATATTCAACGCATGGATTGGCCCGCAAAGTCCCAGGAAATAAATCCAATCGAACACGTGTGTCACCTTCTCGTGTTATCAGAATTCGATACATGCTTGCTGAAATTATTCTTAATGTTTGCTTAAAGTTATAAAATTTTCGATACCGATTTATGTTTAAAATTTCCGCATAGGATCATTAATTCAAAGTTGGGTAGAACAAATGAAACCTTTCTGTTCATAAATGTTTCATAAAATAAAGACGCCTGTAGGCATCACTTTTCCTTTATGAAGGAAACTTTTGCTTTATATTTGAAAATATTTTTCACATTAGATCTTTCTGTGATTTTTAGTGACTAGTTTATTCTGCATCCTTAGTTTTGGATACAGGCATTCATGTACAAAAGGAAAAAAAAAAAAAAAAAAAAAACGAAATTTCATCATGAGAGCTGTGTCGAGAAATGTATTATAGTTTTCGAGGAAGTTTTGCATTCTTCAGCATTAGAAAATATAATTGAAATGCCGACCATATTAACAACAGAGTACATAACCCAGAAGGATAATTGTCCAGTGTAATTTTCTCGTTTTTCCCTGTCGTTTAGAACTAAGGCACAAAAATGTTATGATTATATATTAAATGTGTAAGATCCCATTTATTTTGATCAGAGATCATTCTGTTTCATTTTTGATGACAACATGTGTGTGTATATAATACCTCTCTCCGATACACCGATTTTAAGTCATTATGGGAATGGTTTCCATGTTTTTTTGTTTTACGGATTGTTGAACTTTCTAAATCTTAATTTCTATCGATATTAGTAAAGAAATCTCACATAAGCGTATTGATTTCTAATGCCTCAATGAATATAAATACATACAAAGTACTGTATTATATCCAAAAACCATCCCATATAGTGCAAAATTGCCAGAATGCACGGCATGACAGGCACCTCTAATGTCTGGCAATGAGATTCATGACAGGGACATTCAGGGTGTTAGGCCAGCATTGGAGCACAGTCACATATAGAGCTTTGTTCTCCAGTATAATTCGACGTCGTCTGCTTAACACAAGACTGGTGGCTGGGAACCCATTCCTGCGCATTCTTTTGGTATTCCTCCAGAGATTCCTCAGGCTATTTTGGGATTTCGAAACAGACACTGACGCTCTGATTTTCAACAGAGGGTCAGAGTGAATATTAGCAAGTGACTATTCAGTTTGATGCAACATGATGGTCGCGTATACGTTCGACGATATCAGGATGAACAAAATTTTGCATCACCGTTCCCGTCCAACACCATTGAGCAATTTCGCCTGATACGAATTGAGCAATTCCTGAACAACCAAGCAATGGTTTAGAAGCAGAGCCGATACCCTCTTTTCAGAGTTGTCCTGGTGCGCTATACCAAGAGGACAATGCTTCCCCCCCTCCTATGTGGCCCTAAACACCCAACACCTTTTCCAAGCATGGCAGATACCGCTTCTTCCTTTGCGTGCACGTTCGCCGGATATGTCCCTGATCGAACATGTCTAGGAAAATGTAGCTAACCAACTGGCCCTTTAAGCGTCTTTACTAGTCACACCAAACGAAATCTGGTCTCGAATAGAAACAATCTGTCTGGCTATTTCCCAGGAGGTTTCCAAGTACCTCAAATATTCAATGCCACTCCGTGCAGAGGTTGTTATTTTTGCTCGAGGTGGCTGCACACGATATTGAGTTTTGAAGCCAAAAAAATTTTGTATTGCTCAACACATGTAATTAGTTATCTCCTGTAACATGAGAAATATGTGATATAAGTGTAGTTTAAATATTCTGATTCCTTTTTGGAGTTCAAATTTATACGAACTGTAGCGTGTTGTAGAATACAGTGAATCGGTTCCTTGAATGCATTCATAAATATTATGTCAGGATGTTGTATATAATTTAGGATTATGAAACATTTATCACCAATAAAGAAATTTTGAATTGCTGCTAGGACTTCATTTTCACCGCTAACTATTGGAGCTCGGATACCCGTCTGCATGAAATATTTAGAAAATTCAGGCCCACTTTGTTGTAGCAAATTTTGAATGAACAGGGAAAGATATTTAAAATTTAGTTTCTGAAATAAAACAACTTTCCAACCCCCCCCCAAAAAAAAAAAAAAACAAAAAAAAACCAATCATCTTTTATCTATTTGATATAAAGTTGAATCTTTTCTTCCCAGAAAATTTATATGAAAGAAACATGCGGCGTGAAACAGTTTTACACTGTATCTCGACTTCTACATAGACTTTTGAATAAAAAAATTTTAATTTTTTATGACATTCCTTAGGTTTGAGTGACGTACTTCACGCTCTTTAAATGGTGCACAGTTGCGCTTTACGTTAATACAGGAAAATAATCAGATCTCCTAGTTTGCTCTTTTGAATGTTGTGTACAAAACCTGTTATTCTATCGCATACGGTAGGAGACAATTTTCTTTTACTCATTGGTTTCTTGTCAGCATTTCATTCTGCCGCAGCAGGCGTTATCGTACAGTGATAGTTGAAAGTTGATATCTAATTTATGTAATTTCTTTTTAAGGTCTTTGTTTGGTATAGCTCCCCCTACTAAATAATTTCCCATGCATTTTCTTCTTTGAATGATTCCCTGAACATGCTGGACTGGTGTCCAAAACATGTTCGATTGGTGAGGAATCGCTCGATCGAGCTGGACCTTGAAGGGTGCCGACATTATAGAGGCCCGCCTGAGACAGCCGTGTCGTGTGTGATAGGGCATTATGCTGTTGAAAAGTTGCTCTGAGATGATGCGACAGGAATCGCAATACAACAGGTTGTAAAATGTCGTCGACGTACCGTTCAGCTGTGAGGGTGGTGCCGAGGATAACCAAGTATGGCAGGCTATCGTACGAAACGGCTTTCCAGACAGTCACTTTCTTTGTGTGAGCGGTATGACTTTCCATGGTAAATGTAAGATCCATGCGCTAGCGTTTTCGTCTCTAGACACGTGTGAGCTGTCATCGACCCCAACAACAAGATTTGACACATCAGTGAAGACAACACGACACCAATGGACTCTATCCCACGTTGATCGGGCCCGATACCCCTGCAGCCGGTGCCAGCGATTCTTGCTGGTCATTGTTAGGATATTGATGGGCTCCTTTGAATGCAGTCCCCTTGCTGCTAGTCGTTCGGCAACGGTCCGAATGGTCACTTCCGTACCCGTAGACGACACAGCGTGGCAACGGTTAGTTAAGAGCAACGAATTCGATTCTGTTCATGAAGCTCTCCTCATCGCTCGAGCCTCGCGTATTGTCGTTTCTCTCGACAGTCCATTGCCCTCGTTCCATGTTTTGTGCCCTCCTCGCCTCATTGTTGCCAACATTGTCCAATTGCTGCGTCGCTCCTGCCCAAATGACTGGCGATTCAAGGACTTGACAAACCGACCTCCCTCAGACCAGTTATACGTCCTTTCTCAAACTGTCTCAAATGCTAGTGTTGTGCACGCATACGACGGCGAAGGATCATCACAATCCGTGGAGATTAATGAAACCTCAATCTGCTGACAATATTGTCCCTGCGTGCGACATTTCATCTTAATATACCGTTCTGCATTCACAGTTCCAACTAAATTTTCATAATGTCTTGGTTGGAATAATAATCAACCAAGTGTGGTTACGGTGTGTCTCTTCGCCGTATATTACTTTAGACGACTAGAGTGAGAATTAAGTTTCGGAAGTTGTTTCTTAAACATAAAAATATCTCATTTTTAAAGCCTTTTAGCTTTTTTCTAAATTAAAAATCCTCAAAGCTCTGTGCATGAATTTTTTTTTATAAATTTATTTAATATCATTTTTATTGCTAATAAAGTGAAAACTTATGATATGAAACATCTTATATATGTATTTGGAGAAACCATATTTTAAGATTTTACTGTTATTAATAATAACATTGAAAACTTGAAGTAAATAATAGCATTGATAACTTCAAGCAAATTGGGAGCTTCTCGGTTTGTGAATGGTCGGAGTCGCTGGTCTCTGAATTTTGCCGATTAGCCATGATCGTACTCTATTTGAGGTATAGGTGGTTCACTAATCTAATGATTCAGGCTCTATAACATCACTGGACTCAGTTGCCCCTTTGAAGGGTGGAGACTGCTGTAATACCAAGGAGTGCTGGGGTATTCCCTAAACTACGTATTTTTCCCCTGTATATTATTTCGATGTATTGCAATATTACTATTTGTTATTAAAGGATTTAAGCAATAATTTTTGCCCCTTTCACCTCGCCTAAGAATACTATGCTTTAATTGAAACCGCATGCTTCTACTAGCAAATTTGTTCACAACAATGTTCAATGTAAGACCGTGATGTTCTTATTAATATATATAGATGTACTACCCAGTTTAATGACAAATTAATTCAGTAAATCAATAGTGTACCAATAAAAAAACCCAGAAAACTTTCAATCACCCTTTTTTCACACTTAAAGAAAATTTTACTGAATGGCAGACAAAAATACATAATGCTTCTCAACGAAAATGAAATTGTGTGCTTAAAGCAAAAGATAGAAATACCTTGTTTCAAACATTTAATTTCATGTAACATTTGTAAATTACATTTGATAAATGAGAATCATTCTTGCTATAGGTAACGTTCCTGTTCTTCGAATAAAAATAACTGTTAAACTCTAGGAAGGAATATTCGGATTTTTGCACTTTCAATTATAAAGCAAATCTTTATTATCATATACATTAATATGTTTCTTTAATATTTATCACCCGAATAGTACGCAACAAATAAATTCACATTTAAATATTTAGTTCGCTATCGATCGATATTCAAAATAACATAGATATTTTGCAAAAAAGAGTGTAAACATAAAGAAATGCAGCCTTTCGTCTAATAAGACCAATGAATTTATATATTTGGATAATTCGCACGTACCAATACGGAGAGAACCCCGTTCCAGCCTTTACTTCTTTACGAAATTTTCTTTCCAGAACTGCTTGATAAGGTTGAACGTGTGAAATTCACAAACCAACAATTGTTTTATTTCGTAATGTTTTCACAATTCATTGAGAAAATTTAACTATAATCATGTAACGGGGATGTGATTGCCTGCATATTAAATGGGACAAAAGTTTTCACTTCATCCAAACAAATAAAAGTGTTTTACTTCCTAGGAGATCATAATCGGTAAAACAGGAACATTAACTTTTGAAGAAAATCATTATTTTTCACGGAACACAAGAAATATGTTAAACCGAAAGTAAATTTGAACAAATCAATAACAAAATTTTAGGTACGCTTTTTTGAAAACGTTCAAATGGAATTGTTATATAGTACGGCTATTTTCCTAGAATCATACGAAAGACCTGGAAAGATTATGTACGTGTAGAAGGGAATGCGGTAGTAAAAATATATATAGAAAAGTTTATTTTATGTCATACTGATTTACACTGAAGTACCAAATGTTATCTGATAGCAGTAAGCAAAATCTGAACTGGCGCTGTTGTCATATAAAGTCTTCGACGCATGCCACGATTTTAACAAGTTGTGAGGTGCAATCTCGTGAGTCAGGTTGAACAACCGCCAGCAGGATTATGGCAAAAGGAGGTGAATTATCGGAGTTTCTACAAGGTATGGGTGTGTGAGCCAGACGGATGGATCATTCAATTTCTGAAGTTGTGAGAATATTGAACATTGCTCGAACCTCGGTGTCACGTGTGTACCAAAAAACACCTCATGAAAGGCATTACCAACCATCACAGATAGCGCCGTGGCAGACCACGGATGCTTAATGACCGTGACCAGGGATGTCTGACCAGAACTCTCATTGCTAACACACCAGTGAAAAATGTCTCAAATAACAACCACATTCAATGCTGGAAGTTCTAGAGACATACACTTTGGGCTAGTGCAGCGTAAGTTTGTGTCCATGGTGTATGGGAGAATACCCACCAAAGTGCCTTTTTTAACACCCTGACATTGGACACAGCTGCTTACCTAGGTCTGTTAACACAGTAATTATACCCTGAAATGCTGGCATGATATAGCATGGTTCGATAGAACACGCTCTCGGTTGTTGCGAGCTGATGGTAGCGTTCTAGTGTGAAGCAGACCCCATCAGGACATGGACCCAACCAATGAACAGGTCACTGCGCGAACTGGTTGGGGTTCCACACATGTATAGGGTGTCTTTACGTGGTACAGTGTGGGTTATCTGGTTCTCGTAAACACATCATTAACCGGTAATCGCATGTTGCTCTTCTGAGTTACCATTTGTAGCCCTTCGTCGACTTAATGTATCCAAACAACAATGGGATATCCCAGGCGGACAGTACACCATGTCATCGGGGCCAAGTTGCCCAAAATTGGTTTGAGGAGCATTCAGGATAATTACGAATAGCAATCCGAACAGTTACGCTATATATTTGCTGGTCGTTGGACGAGTACGTTAAATGACGGCTCCCGGGTTGAACCCTCCGGCTACGTTGGGTATCTACTCCTGCTCACTCTTCTATGCGCGACATCGTACTTGTACGGTGGTGCTGTCTACTGTGCTCTCTCTCACTTACAAACGGTTCGGTCATAGTCGCTAGACTTTCTCTCGCTCCTTCCTTTTCTATGCCAGGCTCAAAAGGCGGACCCGCTGTAGGTGGATTGGGCCTAAACCTTCTCTGTGGACGGAAGTCCACATTAATTGTGCTTCCTGTGAACTGCGTCTCTAATAGCATCCAAAGCGAACGTTATGAAATAGATTTCAAGCATTATTCTAGTCTTTAAAATACGAAAAAATGTAAATATATCAGCCGCTGAATAAGAAATGTGTATTAAATGCTGGGCTTGCACCTCCTTTAGCGCAAATTAGACGACGTATGTGGCTTGACGTCAATACTACAGAGTTTTGTGTATCTACGTTTACAGCGTACCTGAGGTTCTCAGAGCATCTCTTAAATTGTTCAAATTTGGCACAAGGGTATATTTGATCCCGAATCGTTTTTCAACATGTCATATTTATTCTCAATGAGGTACAAATCAGGGCTTTTTGGTGGACGGGGAAAATAATGGAGGTTACTGTAATTCTCGCTGAATAACTGCTGAACACATTTTCAGTGATGCATTGTCGTCCTTAAAACAGCTGTAGCCTGCAAAATAAGTTAATATTGCAAACTGAAATTGATCGGTCTCAGTTGTCAGCTAATCCTTGGAGGTCAACCGACCTTACAGGAACCTCATGAAACCCGGACCGTTCCAAAAGAAGGTGCCCAACAACATGGCACCACCTCCAGAAATTTTAGTAATTTTTGCACAGAAAGTCTGTTTATTACTTCATGGAGCCTTTGCAAATCGCTCTTCCTACCGTTATTAGAAAAACCCTTCTCATCGGACAACTTGACTTCTTTCTAGTAATGTCATCCAGTCACGGTGTTCTTGATGCCACTGCACATGAAATTTCCTAATTTTTACAGAAATAAATGGTTTCTCTATAGGCGTCTCGACTGTCCCTTCCGATCTTCTGGAAATCTCTGCTCATAATTCACATACTTGTGGGCCGAAAAAAGCCGGCAATGAATGATTCGGTAAACTGCTGAAAGCAAGAAGTTTTGTTTCTCTGTGCAAGCTGTCTAAGACAAAGGCGATCATGTTCCTATCAGATTATCCTAGCGTCACACTTACGCCTTAGTAAAGCAATGTAGTTTATATTTGCACTGATTATGTAAAGACCCGGGATATCTCACCTTTTATAAAACTAATCTGCTCTGCAGTTTTCAAAATCGTCGTTCCAGCCAGACGGGAGCCTACAAGAAGCCGTTTATCAAACGCCGAAATATCTGTTATTTTCCCGTTTGTGATCAACACCACTGACGTTTAGAGCAGTGTTAAAACAGTTATCCAGAACACAGGTTTCTGCAGGGAGGTTTCTAAGCCAGTGGCAGGAACCTCCTGCCATTAACTTAGAAACCTCAATCGGTTAATGTGTATTTCTAAGTGAATATCTTTGGAGAGTTTCTGTTATATGAGGACCATCAGTTGAACATGTTGTAAATATACAGAATATGCACAACGTAAAACTGAAACACTGTACCTATATTAAAGAACTCCACTTACGCAATGAAAGCAGAATCAAGATAATTGAAGTTTTTTAATTCCCCCAATATCCGCTTATCCCAATTCACTCGAAATTTTTTTCTACATATCAAAACATGTCTCTTCCAATAATTTACTTTTGTAGAATGAATACAATTCTACAGTATATTTCGTACCAGTTATCGTATCAGGTGTACATGAAACATAGCTTTAGAAGATAAACTGAATTAACTTTTTCTTGCAGAACTTCCAACATAGGCCTATTTGTACCTCAGTCGAAATTTCTTCAACGCGATTACCAGTGTTTTGTTGAAATAAGCTGACAGAAAAAAATCCCAACACAACAAAAAAATAGTTGTAGAGGAATGAAATGGAGGTAATACATTTGTATAGGTAACATATTTAATCGATTAAGGTTTCAAGATCACAGCTTATTGTAAGCGCGAGAAGAGCCATTTTAAATGTGAAATGCTGGTACATTAATAACCGGTGTTACCGCCAGAATGTTGAATGCAAGCACGCAAACGTTCATGCATTGTGTCGTACAGGTGCTGGATGTCAGTTTGTGGGATGGAGTTCCATGCCTGTTGCATTTGGTCGGTCAATACAGGGACGGTTAATGCTGGTTGGGGTGACGCTGGAATTGTCATCCAATGATGTCCCACACGTGCTCGATTGGTGAAAGATCTGGTGATCTAGCAGGCCACGGCAACATGTCGACACTCTGTAGAGCATGTTGGGTTACAACAGCGGTATGCGGGCGAGCGTTATCCTGTTGGAAAACACCCCCTGGAATGCTGTTCATTAATGGCAGCACAATAGGTTGAATCACCAGACCGACGTACAACTGTGCCGTCAGGGTGCGTTGGATAACCACGAGAGTGCTCCTGCTTTCATAGGAAATTTCTCCCCAGACCATAACTCCAAGTGTAGGTCCAGTGCGTCTCGGCCGCAGACAGGTTAGTTGCAGCCGCTCACCTGGCCTCTTTCTAACCAACACACTGCCATCATTGACACCCAGGAAGAACCGGCTTTCATCAGAAAACACAACAGATCTCCAATCCGTCCTCCAATGATCTCTAGCTTGACACCACTGACGTCGCAAACGGCAGTGGTTTGGAGTAAGTGAAATGCACGCAAGAGGGCGTCTGGCTCAGAGCTGTCCGTCAATTAACCGATTTGTAACAGTTCGTTGTGTCACTGTGGTGGCAACTGCAGCTCGAATTGCTGCCGCAGACGCGGTACGATGCGCCATGGCCATACGCCGTACACGGCGGTCTTTCCTCTCAGTAGTGCCACGTGGCCTGCCGGAACCCGGTCTTCTTGAGGCAGTACCTTCCCTTGACCACTGCTGCCAACAATCATGCACATTTGCTACATTCCTGCCAAGACGTTCTGCAATATTGCGGAAAGAAAATCCACTTTCTCGTAGCCCTATTACACGAACTCGTTCAAACTCCGCGAGCTGTTGATAATGGTTTCTTCGTCTTCTTAAAGGCATTCTTGACTAACATCAACAGCCTACGTCGAATCTCAACGATAACTAACGCTCACGAACGTTACAGTGCGTATTTACAGCAAACCTGCTTTGCATGTTCCGAGGGGCGCTACCAGCGCCACACGTATGCGCCGAGCGAGAAATTTGCATAGACGTCATCTTGCAGATGCACTGTCACCGCCTACGAACTGTCGTTTATCTAACACAACCCCTTCTTGGTGTTGGAATTTTTTCTGTCAGTGTATATTGTCATTACCGCTGTATCATCGAAATGTGCGATATACCTCTTCATTCTTTTGAATACATCTGTCCTCCTAAGTTGCATCACGCAGGTGTATATATACACGGGTTGCAGTAACGGTACTCTGGAATAGTATCTGTCTATCTACCGCCCTTTGGAACGTTTCAGGTAGAGATGCTCACTGTAAACGTTGAACCCTGAAACAAATAACAAATCAGAAAGAAAAGCATATGAGTCAGTCCGAAATATTCCTATTTATTGCGTACAAGTGTCGCAACATGCATTTACCGAATATCATGTTTATGGAAATGCAAAATACTTCTCACGGTTTCTTGGTTGCAGAGATTTTAACAAACGGGAGGAAAACTACAGTTTAGCCATCACATCGTTCAACGAACAATTTTTTTACAAATCCAGTGGAAATAATGCAAAGCAGCAATACTTTAGGTTGATGTGCAGCAACGTTCGTAAACCCTGGATTTTTTTCACATACTGATTATCGGTCACATTTAAATATGCAGAGTTTCTGCTCATTTGAAAGAGAAGACATTTCGGAGGGATTTGTATTGCTTCGAGACTTACCACATGAATTCAGTTGAAAATCCATAGGGTTACGGGTTCATTTCCTCTGTTTGTTTTCATTATTTTTGCTTCTCTGTAAGGTTTCTGCCTTCCGTTTGTTCTTGTCCAAAATATACTTCAGATTAGCTACTTTCAATGCTCGAAAAATATCGATCAGTGTTCGATGTAAAACAATTGCCAATATTTAGGATAACATCAAATGCATCTTAGCATAACATCAGACAAACACACGAAAAAAATGAATCCCTAAGTAATATTGAAATTCGGTGTTCCAAGGGATAAACAAATCATGTAATGCGGAAGTCCTACGGACTGCTGAACAGAAGTGCGGATATAAAAAACAAATCCATCTGGTCATGTGTGAGTAGAATCCAATTTTTCCAATTTTTTTGGTCATGTGTGCGTTGAATTCAATCGCATTTTCTCTAAAATAGTATCATTTATTATTAAAGTTAAAAAAACATGTTCATTGGTTATTCAACGTTTCAGACGTTTCCACAGTAACTCAGTATCAAAATTATACCTGTATCTGTGAATTACTGTAGCATAAGGTGGTTCTACATAAAATCTGTACCTTATGTTTCCAATGAGGAAACTTCTTTACATATTTTCTTAGCAATTATTCCTAAGTATGAAAATTTGTCCATCGATAAACTAACTTTAAGTTATAGCATGGGATACTTAAAACTTATTAAAACATAACCATTATTATATTAAAAATCAATCATTTTCCTTTAAGTAATTTTCAGACCTGTTAATAGATGGCGCTACATGTACATTGATGACGTCATTAGAAAAATAAATTTTGGATTGCTTAGTTATGGTTATGTTTTAGCAAGTAGTAAGTATCCCATAGTTTCACTAAAAGTTAGTTTTATCGACGTGCATATCTCCATTCTTGGGGATACACTAATTGCGAAGAAAATATGTAAAGACGTTTTACCGTTTTAAACAAAAGGCAGAAATTTTTGGTGAAACCACCTTAATGACACAATTTAAAAATCAACTAAACCTAATGAAAGGCGAACCATACATTAAATCGTATGACAGAAGAAACTAAAGAGATTAGTTACGTTTTATTTTATATATACGCTGCCGGAAAGTGAAAAAAGTACACCGAGAAGGAACTGGCGGACGATCATGAAATTTACATATGTTAATGAAGTCGAGTTTACGTAGGTGTGATGTTAATTTCGGGACCAACCGGGGAGTGTTTACGCCACAGCACGGCATAATATGTAAATTATCGTCGGTGGTATTTAAGGAGTGCTGCGAAGTGAATACAATCAGTCGTCGGCGTACGGACACGTGCGAAGATCCTGAAGAAGCTTCAATGCCTGGACATGGAAGGCGTGTACGATTTCAGCAGTTATCGAACTTTGAGCGAGGTCGTCGTGTCGGACTTCGCGAGGTCTGGTGGTCGTATCGTCTTATTGCCGAGCGAATTGGACGGGAAGTATCGGTGGTGGTACGATTGTGGCGTAGATAGTCTAAAAACATTCCCACACGAGAAGACTTGAATCCAGGAGTCACAGACTGACTGATGAGCGGACCGATCGACGCATAAGAAGAGCGGAGTTATCAAGCAGAATATCCACTGCGACGCAAATCCGAGCTGCCGTTGCACCTGAGGTGACTGTGCGAAAAATCCGCAACCGCCTACTGGATGCAGGACTACGTGCACGTGTGCCTCTGGCATGTGTACCTCTGACTCTAGCCCACCGTCAGGAACGGTTGCAGTGGTGTCGACAACGTCTGCACTGAAGAACGCAATGGCGATCTGTCGTGTTCAGCGATGAAAGCAGATTCTGCTTGGGAGCTTCCGATGGCCGTATGCGTGTTCGCAGGCACGCAGAAGAGCGTATCCACCTTTTTGCATCCACCAGCTTCACACAGGTCCTACGCCTGGTCTCCTGATGTGGGGAGCGATCAGTTATTACTTCCGTACACAACTAATGTTAGTACCGGGTACGTTAAACATCACCTGCTACATCAACAGCTTCATTCAGCCCGTTGTTGTGCGATTTGTAAGGTCTGTCCATCGTGGTGTTTTCCAGCAAAATAACGCACGCCCACACACGGCACGTGCAACACAACATGCACTTCAGTGTGTGAGACAACTTCCATGCCCTGCACGTTCACCGGATTTGTACCCCATTGAGCACGTGTGTGATTTTATGGGACAACGACTTATCCGGTCTCCACGGCCGGCCACGTCCATCCCCGAATTACGCGTCCAGGTTGAGAATGCGTGGAACTCAATACCCCAAACTTACATCCAACATCTGTACGACAGACTCCATGCCAGAATTGCACAGTGTGACGCAGTTCATGGCGGTTCAACCTCGTACTAACCATGTTACATGGAAATGTTATTTTTCAGTTTACCAGCAAATACAGCTGTATTTTGCCATAATATTTTGATCATGTTATCCTCTGTATTCCGTTGTTATGCTGTATAAATTTCGTTGGTATCAGACGCCTCCTTCTTGGTGTTCTTTTTTCACTTTTCGCCAGTGTATATCTTTTCTTCAATATATCAGTACATTTTTTTAAATTTAAATTATCGTAGTGTGCTTCGTTTCATGTCGGTAGGTGATTCCATAAGTTCAAAAATTGTATCCAGTAAAGAGTACTGTAACAGTAGAATATGAGTGAAATAGATCTTCAAATTCTAAATATGTCCTTAAAACTTATATAAAGTTATAAAATATGAAGTCCATCGTATTTTACAAAAAGTGTAAGACTAAAGGAACGTAAGAAACATAGTAAATTTTTGATATAATACAGTACATTCAAATGCAATAGGGTGAAACACCTGTGAATCTTTCTTTGTGTTTTCATTTATTTGCTATTAACTTAATTTCATTTTTTTGAAACTTCTCATTGCTAAAAGCAGAGAGTAATTCATATTGCTAATTCTTTGCTTTATTTACAACGGTGTGTGAGTTGTTCATTCATAACATTTTTTTCCTATTGATTATCATTCAGTACTTCTAAATTCTGTTACATACTTCCTACTGAATTACTTTTGAATATGACGTTAAAACCCGATTCTATTGAAAGCAGAGTTTCACGATCGCATACTGTAGAAATGCATATTATCAAGTATATCACTCCTACAATATATTCCTAAAATTTTTTTTAATATCCAAACACAAGGCCTCTTCATACGTCATAATTGTTACAACAAACTTATTCATATGGGAGTAGACCTCAGTCATACATAAAACGATGGGAAACTTGTTCAATAACCACCTTTGACAAAATGATGACCAGCACTTACACCTTTAATTAGATTAAAAGACGGACTTTACAAGTTTAAAACATGCACTGACGGAAAAGAAAATCCCAACACCACGAAAAAATTGTTGTAGAGGAATGAAATGGCGGCAATACATTTGTATAGGTAACCAATTTAATCGATTAAGGTTTCAAGACCACAGCTTAATGTAAGCGCGAGAAGAGTCATTTTAAATGTGAAATGCTGGTACATTAATAACCGGTGTAACCGCCAGAATGTTGAATGCAAGCACGCAAACATTCATGCATTGTGTCGTACAGGTGCTGGATGTCAGTTTGTGGGATGGAGTTCCATGCCTGTTGCACTTGGTCGATCAATCCAGGGACGGATAATGCTGGTTGGGGGTGACGCAGGAGTTGTCGCCCAATGATGTCCCATACCTGCTCGATTGGTGAAAGATCTGGTGATCTAGCAGGAAACCGCAACATGTCGACACTCTGTAGAGCATGTTTGGTTACAACAGCGGTATGCGGGCGAGCGTTATCCTGTTGGAAAACACCCCTGGAATGCTGTTCATGAATGGCAGCACAACAGGTTGAATCACCAGACCGACGTACATCTGTGCCGTCAGGGTGCGTCGGATAACAACGAGAGTTCTGCTGCTGTCATAGGAAATTGGTCCCCAGACCAGAACTCCAGGTGCAGGTCCAGTGTGTCTCGGCCGCAGACTGGTTGGTTGCAGGCGCTCACCTGGCCTCCTTCTAACCAACACACGGCCATCACTGACACCCAGGCAGAACCGGCTTTCATCAGAAAATACAACAGATCTCCAATCTGTCCTCCAATGAGCTCTAACTGGACACCACATGTCAGTGGTTTGGAGTAAGTGGAATGCACGCTACAGGGCGCCTAGCTCGGAACTGTCCTTCAAGTAACCGATTTGTAACAGTTCGTTGTGTCACTGTGGTGGCAACTGCAGCTCGAATTGCTGCCGCAAACGCGGTACGATGCGCCATGGCCATACGCCGTACACGGCGGTCTTCCCTCTCAGTAGTGCCACGTGGCCGGCCGGAACCCGGTTTTCTTGAGGCAGTACCTTCCCTTGACCACCATTGCTAACAATCATGCACAGTGGCTACATTCCTGCCAAGTCGTTCTGCAATATTGCGGAAAGAAAATCCACCTTCCCGTAGCCAAATTACACGACCTCGTTCAAACTCCGTGAGCTGTTGATAATGGCTTCTTCGTCTTCTTAAAGGCATTCTTGACTAACATCAACACACTACGTCGAATCTCAACGATAACTAACGCTCACGAACGTTACAGCGCGTATTAATAGCAAACCTGTTTTGCATGTTCCGAGGGGCGCTACTAGCGCCTCACGTATGTGCCGAGCCCGAAATTAGCATAGACGTCATCTTACAGATGTACTCTCACCGCCTACCAACTGTCGTTTATCTAACACAACCACTTCTTGGTGTTGGGATTTTTTTTCGTCAGGGTATGATAGGTAAAACGAGATCTTTCGGTAACACTAGTGATCTTCATCAGGTCGTGCCGTTGTGCCCTAATGCGATTTGCGTGCCGTTGTGCCCCAATCGCATTAGGGCACAACGGCACGCAAAATATATAGGGGTTTGATGACACCGAAAAGTTATTAGAGCCCATGCTTACGAAGGTTGCTGTGAACAGTGAGTGAGATAGAGAGACAAGTCGCTACATTGCGAAAGGAAAGAGTCAGTGTGATGTTGCACAAGTATTAACGATCCCACTATAGTTGTTATTATTTACACAATGTTCTAGTAGATTAGTCTATGCACGTAGTAGGACAGAGGTCATATGGTCGTTACAGCAAAAACATCTATAATGTTGGTTATATAAGCTTTCTGCAAAGAGGGTCATACTTTTGGTGCTGTGTGCAATGAGGATATTAACTTCATCCCAAAATGGTGCATGTGTGCCGCTAGCTACCAGTCGAGTTAGGGCTGTCGCATGTGAGCCTGTTCTGACATTGCGTAATTTTTTAAGTGAACGGGTTTTTAAATTGGGTAAAGTTCAGCCTATGTACATTTGATCTGTTTCATTAGGGTTGAATGCTCTCAGCGGGATGAGGTAGACGTCATACTGGTGTTTGGTTTTAACGGGATCCCTGTGGCGTTTAATTAGCGTGTAAAAATTGCGTATTTGTAAACCACAGTTTAATTTAAACCTGGCACATTCGTGTTTTAAAGCGATGGTGCGGCCAGAAGGATAGCTCGTGGATCCCACGTACTTGGTAATAGCGCGGGTTCGCTCTAATGTGGTAAACGCAAGTCGTCGATGCCTGATGATGATAGTGTGTAGCAGGTCTTTCGGGTACCCACATTCGCTAGCAATGGCAAAGATTCGTTTAAGTTCTATGTGTTTTAGGCGTACAGATGACGAATGCGTAAATGCTCGTCGTACCAGGTAGCTTAGGGAAGCCAACTTGACGGATAAAGGTTGCGCTGATTTGTATGGGACTATAATTGGGTGGGATGTGGGTTTATGGTACACAGAGTACTTTAAAGTGAATTTTTGTGGATCCCGTTCTATGAGTAAGTCTAAGAACGGGAGGTTCAAGTTATTTACCAATTCCAAAGTGAGATTTATGGAGGGATAATTGAAGTTTTGCATACTGAGAAAATGCAGCAGATCGGGATGCAGATGTGACCAAAAGACAAGAATGGCATCCACATAGCGGATGTAGAGAAGGGGTTTAAGCGAGCATGCGCCAAATACGTCTTTCTCAAGGGTTTGTCTGATAACTTCGGCAAGAATCGCTGCGAAGTATGTACCCATAGTGGCGCCTTCTTTCTGCTGGAAGAAAACGTCGTTGTATTTAAAATACGACCTAGATGCAACTAGTTTTAAAGCTGAAAGGACAGTCCCTATTTCCAAAGGTGGTAGAGGTGGGTTATGAGTATATAAATTCTGATAAATAATGTTGTGTGCCTTATGAAGGGGTATACTGGGGTACAGAAGCATCGACATCCAAGGAGGACATTACAAACGGCTTACTTTGGGAGCTTAAGGATTTAAAAAGGTTAAGAGCTTCTAGGGGGTTTTAATTGAAAACTGAGAGTGATTTAGAATAGGGAAGATAAATCTTGCAAGGGCTTTTTCAAGTGGGCGGATGGGAGATGCATACTTAGAAACCAGGGGTAGGAGGGGCTGATTTTATTTATGAAGCTTAATCGTCCTGATGATTTCGGGGACTCTGTGGCCCTTAGGAGGGTTCATATTTTCGGAGATTTTTTTAGGTAAGTGGCCGTGATTTTTCAACTTTGCGGCGGATGCCACGATTGCTGCGACACGATCAAACCTAAACATTTAATAGTTTCTATAGTTACTTGCATCTTTAGGTGGTATGCATAACGGTCCTGAATTGCTGTTCTGTTCGATTTGTCGTCGGATATGATAGCCAAGTTAGTGTGTTTTTGTAATTCACATAGTTGATGCCTCTCCTAACTGTGGGCTTTATTTTGATTCAACGTCATTGTAGCGCCATGGTGTGAAACTCGTTGGCTCGGTGAAGACCTATGACGAAGCGACTTGAAAAATTTAGTTCATGTGTCGTCCTGGTGTTCTACAGGCAATGTCCGGATGATGCTTTCAGCCTGTGGCAAAACTTAAAATGGTTCGGTCTTGTATTCGGATAGCAAAACTTAAAATCCATTCCAGAGCGTTCTTCTGAACATCCGAAAGTTCGGTAGAGCTTAAGTTAACATATATTCTGTGCTCGTATACATTAGGTTGGTTAGATCTTTCAAAACGAATGGGTAGACATTGGATTTCTGAAGCCACAAAGCTGCGGAGTTTAGCCATATGATGGTTGTTCTGTAATTCAGCTTCACTCTTTATAATAGCATGCAAAATAATCAATGAGTTATCGACAGTAATGGAATGATATGTTCTTGTGAGCTGTACATGTAGTGAGTAAGCTCTACGTGCAAGGTAATCTATGAAGGTTCGTTTTAAACGTATTGCGGTATTTAGTCTCTTGGTTACTGTCACATTCTATACACATAACTCTTACTTAGAAACAAAACATCTTGTCAGCATTAAGAACTTAGGTATAACCTGTAGTTTATTACAGTTATTCAAGAAGGCAAGGTGCATTATCTCAGTTCTTATCTTGCGTCGTAATTTTAAAATTGACGCTGCCGTACCCATTGTACCAAAGTGAAAGCAATATAAGTATAATGGAAAGAGACTAATTAAATGTTACAGTACCATATTTCCGGAGGGTCCAATTATCCGTAGAATAATGTTTCCTGTTGCAAGCATTATTTATATTGGAGTAGACCTCTCTCAAACATAACACGACAGGCAACTTGTTCAATTACCACCTTTGACAAAATGATGAAGAGCACTTACACATTTAATCAGATTAAAAGACGGTAGTTACAAGTTTAAAACATATGATATGTAAAAACACGACATCTTTCGATCACACTAGTGATCTTTATCAGGTCGCCCACCGAATGGCATCAGAGTACAACGACACGCAACATATATAGGGATTTGGTGACAGTGAACAATGATCAGAGCGCAAGCTCACGAAGCGAAGGTTGTTGTGAAAACAAAGAGAGAGAAAGAGAGAGAGAGGTCACTGCATTGCGAAAGAAAAGAGTCAATATAATGTTGCACAAGAATTAATGTTTTCATTCCATTTTTATTATTTACACAATGTTCCAGTAGATTAGTGCATGCACGTGGAAGGGGAGAGGGCATATTGTCATTAAAACATATACCTTTATAACAAATACCATATCGTCATTAAAACAAATACTTAAAAAAACATTTGCTTGAACACTTACGCGATGTCAGAACAATCCCACATTCGAGAGCCCTAACTTGACTGGTAGCTAGCGGCACACATAGACCATTATTGGATGAAGTTAAAATGCTCATTACACACAGCACCGAATTTATAACCCTCTTTGCAGGCAGCTTATATATCTACCATTATAGAGGTATTTGCTGTAAAGACGATATGATCTCTCTCTTCCCACGTGCATGAACTAATTACCTGGAACAATGTGTAAATAAATAATAACAATAATAGTGGAGTCGTTAATACTTGTGCAACATCATACTTACTCTTTTCTTTCGTAATGCAGTGATTTCTCTCTATCTCTCTATCTCTATCTCTCTGTGTTCGCAACAACCTTCGTGAGCACGCGCTCTAATCATTTTTCTGTGTCACCAAATCCCCATATATGTTGCGTATCGTTGTACACTGAAGACATTGGGTGGGCCACCTGATGAAGTTCACTAGTGTAATCGAAAGATGTGTTTCTACCTATTTTATTGTTTAAACTTTTAAATACCGTCTTTTAATCTGATTAAATGTGTAAGTGCTCTTCATCATTTTGTCAAAGGTGGTTATTGAAAAAGTTGCCTATCATGTTATGTATGACAGAGGTCGACTCCTATACGAATATCGCTTGCAACACGAAAATTTCATCTACTGAAAAATTTAATTTTCTGACGTGCTTATTTTCCCATGTTTGGTTTAAAAACTTTACAGTAATTTATCGATGAAATAATATTCATAGATCAATAGTAATTTAATCTACTGACAGTTGCGTTGATTTAATTTGAAAAAGGAACAGAAATTTTCTTAGGGAAAAAAGAAATTACAAGTAAACCTGTAGTCTTATATAAAAGGATAAATTCTACTGAGCAATAATAGAGATACCAAAGTGTGGTATACCAAATGTGAGGCCGTTCGAATTGTTAAATGGCTGAAAGGGTTTCACAGCTGTTTCTGTTAATAAATCTCTGTACCCCCCGTGACTTCGGGGGAGAGGTATACTGGGACTTCAGATATCCCAACGGAGCCCACTCGGTAGTGTGTTCTATGGGGTGCCTTAATCTTTGAAGATAAGGCCTGTCTCTGTATATACGCATAACGCAGGATTACAAATTACGCTACAGAAAAATACTAGCTTTTTTCCCGTGTTGAAAAAAATGTCATTTCATATGAAACCTTGTGAAAAAAGGAACGTACTGGATACTTATTAGAAAGTTATTTAAAGTACTTTTTGCTATGCCTATGTACGAGTTGTAACAAGCATGAGAAATCCGACAATCGAATTAAAAAATAAAATATAAAATTCCACACATACATAAAATGTATCCTGAGCCTATAATTCAAATATAAAGAATAATGTCTTTTCACAAGTTTACTTCTTTTGTTTTACGAAGAATGTTATAAATTAGAATGTTATAAATTGCACCACAATATTTGCAAAGTATTTATATTTTGTGGTAGACTGCTTCAAATGCTGTTAAAAAATTTTTAAATATATTTTTTTAGTCAATAGCCACCACAAGCACTTCTACAAATGTTCATCGCCTTGTACGAAATCACAAATCACTTGAAGTGCTTCAAGTTCTTCTCTAACCCACTGGGAGCCATGGGCGTACTGACGTCATTTCACTTGTCTTCCCGAAAGCGCTTCTGAGCGTGTGAACGCGCTCTTAAAGCGGTTTCAGTATCATAAGACAACAAATATTCCAGCTCGTCTTCTGCGAGTTCCTGTGATCTACCTGCGCGTGGCTTGCCTTAGAAGCTCAGATCACCTTTGTTAAACCTGGCAAGCCATTCTCAAATCGTGCGCTCACACATAACCGTTTCGCCATACGCCTGACATATTGAACCGTATGTTTTACTCGCACTTTTACCTAAATTAAACATGGATAAAAAACAGTGCTGCAAATTAACTTTGTCGACCGCCAAGCTTGGCTTCATGTACGAACTGACTGCACGGATTGCGGGCCGGTTATACCGCTACACTGTCCACTCGCGGGGGCAGCAGAAACTTTTGCATAATCCTAATAGATGTAATTTTTAAATCTGTGGTGGAGAGATTTTTTTATTGAAGGTTTAACGACCACCGTGAGCAACTCAATGGGCTATAAGCAGTCGCCCGTCCCTAATTTAGGGTCACTGGTTTCACGGAAGGGAGAGAGCCAGTGCCGTAAGACAAACACAACATCCATGCCTCACCGGGATTCGAACCCGGACCCCTTTCGGACGAATGATCAGAGGTCATCGCTTAGACCACTGCGCCACCGGGGCGGCGGTGGACAGATGTATAAATTAAATCAGCGTATACGTGTTCCAACGGAAATCTATAATTAAAATTTTGGTGTTCATATCCGAAATATGTAATTAAAATTCTGGTGTTCACATCCGATATCTATAATTAAAAGAGGCGGAAAATTTCTCACTGTTCCCACCTTTTGCATTCATAAAGTTTGAAAACTGCATCATCTTGGAAGTGAAATCAAACCAGCATCTTCTGATTTCCGTTCTGGAAAACTAAGGGATGAAAAAAATGCGGAATATTTATGTTTCCCAGTGAAATGCAATTCTTAAAACTTAGGACGAGACTGAGAACAACAAGCATTATTAAATACCGGTTCTTCGTAACGATAACGACACCCCATGTGTGTTCCATGTACATCGGAAGAAATATACGTATATTCTCTCATAAAGATAATGTCCCTATTTAATCTGAGTTTCCTGAAGCCCTGGTGATTTCTGTGTGCTACATTCATACACGGCCAAATAAACGCCATCGTTAATATGAGTAATTATCGGCTTGCGTTGACTTCCGTAATTAAGATTTTTCAATTTCCCGTGTCAGAACTGCTTATCATCATTTATATAAAATTCGTTATCTTACTTGTTGAAGACAGAAGTGAGGATGGTGTTCGTTTCCTATGAAAGACAATTACATTCTGAAGTCCATTGATAGATGAATTCATAAAAAAGTATAAACAACGGCAACCCTATGCCACAAACAGCATTCATTTATGCTTCTCACAAAATTTCTTCGTAGGCATCCGTTTCTCACTAATTCCGAGTTATAATATTTGACAAGATATTCAGGTAAAAATGTGTTTAATTTATAAAACAAAAATCGTTTTTAACATTACAATAAACATTAAAGTTAGAAATATCTTTGCTTACAGCACTAAATAAATAACCAAACTATGTGTTAGATAATAAATATCTTCCGCGGAATATATTTAAATTTATATACCGCCGTATGCAATGTTATTTCAAATAGGTCTTAAATAAGCAGGAAGATTTTCTTTTCTTTCAGTTTATTAATTATAAAATAAAATATAATATTACCACTGAAATAATATTTTACCGGAGACATTTTTTTCTTTTCATTATGCCTTAGGATAGGCTTTAATTAACAAATGCAATTTTGTTGGAGAACTGATTTAACAGTTTAAGCGGCCAATGTTACGGAACTAACCGGTACCAGGATTTTCTGCTGTCTAAAAACAGACAGATATGTTCACATATCTGTTTTAAGATACCAGAAAACCTTGGGTAAAACAATTTCTTTCCCATCTCATCTCAGCAATATCGACTTTAAATATGTCATTGGTGATGAGTGCTCCCTTAAAGTCCTTAATTCCCGTATAGTCGTTTATTTTCTGCTATGTGTCCCAAGGAATGATTAGGACCGGCAAATCCCCTTGACACAAACATGATGCCACTAGGTAAAAACAGGTAACTCAAAATTTTTTTCTCTCCTTTTTTTAGGTTCAACGCCATTTTTTTAGTATTTGTAGAGGAAAAATGAATTTGACAGTAAGCATTTATGGTAATCATTCCACTTAAATGTCCACTTTCATTGAAAAGCCTAAAGGAAAAGCAACGCTATCTAATGCGCAATTTCACTTATTCCACTCGCGTTCGGCCTATTTCTGAGGCAATGAATATAATTGTTCAAACTGGTATCTGCAAATTTTTCTAACCCCGAGTTAAGTCGTTCCAGCCAGTTAAAGAGTTAATACCTGAACTTAAAAACCTACGCTTTTGCTGTAGATTTTTTTTTCAGAAGAACAATAGAGGCATCGAATTCTGAAAGGAAATTTTTAAACACATGGTATTGAATAGTATCAAGCTTTTGTCTTGCTTATATCCTTATTTTGAATGTTCAGTGACCCTGCAATGTTGTAGGACTCTTTTGTCAAGGGATCTGCTGAGTTATTGAATGTCTTGCAATAACTGACATGTTCAGTTTGCATTCAGGTGGGAATTCCAAATTTTTTTTTGTTCTGCTTATTTAAAGTTCCTACTACTGCGTGTGCTAATAATTCATATTGTTTTTACTACGTGGGATGTGTTGCCATCCTTATCACCAATTCCTACTCCTGTGGAATTCAATTCACCATGGAACATATCATTATTTTTGTTTTAACAGTACTCAACCACACTTCTTAGAGTGTTAGGGGACGGTGGAGGGACTTCTCAGGTCTTTGCAGAGCCAGAATATTTAGTGGGTGATGGATACAACTATCTTTGAAGGGAAGGTTTTACTTTGGTAGTAATCTTTCAGTTGATCTTTATTTTGTTCAAGATTCCGAGCAACGTAAAATGATTAGGAATATACTCCGTGAACGCATTTTTTTCCTGTGCAGTTACACCAGATAACGTAAATTTCCCTGATATGTGTTTTATTGCATGGGTTTCGTAAGCCGATGTGAAACATTTTGCTAAGAATTCCGGTTGCTAGGTCTTTCCAAACGCATTGCTTTTATCCATGAGAGACATGGCAAAAGATCTTCTGAATTTCATGGGGTAATTCCGGAAATATTATTTCGTGTAGCTTATACCCATATGTCTTTGTCAAACGAATGTGTCAATACGCGTGTAAGAAAAAGGGATATATATGCATTCAGGGAATACATGATCCCTCAGCTTCAGCAATGGAAGTGCTGACAGGAAGGTGATGTTAACTTCGGTCATTTGATTTACACTTCATTTTTTTCTCCTGGTTTTATTGACACATGATATTCCTTCTCCTCGTCATTGCAAGAGCAAAACTAATATCGCAACTCACGTCTGTTAGTTTGCTATCAGTTTTAAGATAGCGTCAATATTTTTTTTAAGTGTGAAGTTTGAGATTTCTCAAGAGCAGGTTTCGCTCTTACGAGTGTGTTTTAGGCGATTTTTTATCACTACTGGTTTTTAAAAAATAACACTGTACATTTTTACGGTCCATAGAAACACAAAAATTTAGTAACTGTTATTTCCAGTGTTTCTCGGGCGTGTCTTTTGTGTTGGGCAGCTGCAAGTTTTTTGTGGTAAACACCTTTCTTTAAAGTGCTGTAAGATGTAGAATTGGAAGAATTATTTCCATCAGAAAGATTGGAATGAGACGACGCGTAATTTGTGGTGTAAACGCAGTGCTTCTCACCGACGTCAAGACGTTCCGAGGGCCACAAATGACTTTCAGAATGGATTTCGGATAATTCAGGTGCCAGAAGATGTATGTGCCTAAACATAGCCCCCGATGATTTGGCACTAAACAAAATTCTAGTCCGTTCCGATACATCTTAGTCTGCGCTCTCTTGTGTTGTTTAATTTGTCGTTTGTGCTTGCATATTTCTTTCATTAGAGCTGCTCGAATAATTGGGAATAAGGTTCATCATAGTTCCCGAACTGTTGTAGGTAAGCCCCAAAACTCTCGCAAAGAATTTATTTCGTTTGTGTTTCCGTGTGGGGTATCAAAAATTTTGTTTGTGCCAATTTTCAATCACAGGAAATTAATTTTTATGACCGGTGGATATGATTACGCACCCACCCAAGTTTTTCCTATTTCGTCCAAAACTTGCATGAGGTACCTCTGTCGTTCTTGCTGTAAAGTGTCGCCAAATGTAACATTTGTGCTCCACTTGTTTATAGAAATTTAAGATTTAAGGACGAAATTTCGCAATGACTTCGTACGTCAAATGTGCAAAGTTTTATCGAATGTCTTCTAAAACTTGTGCACAGCATGTCTATCGTTTGTGCTCCAAAATTACACGAAACTTGACGCTTGTGCTTCACGTAATAACCAGAAATCTTAAATTTCAAATTGGAATATTACCCGTGAACCTGGCCGCCGATTACGGAACTTTTTATTTGATATTTTCCACATTTCTCACAAAATGTACTAATCATTTGAGCAAAATGATGAGTACATTTGTTAGAAATTTCTTTTAAACACGTATGGCATAAACGCTTCACGCGTTTCGGAGAAATTTAAAATTTTAGGACAGAAATTCATCGTGACCTTAAAACCCGATTACGTAATTATTTGTCCGGTTTCTTCCAAAACTTGTGGAAACCATCTCTGACGTTTGTGCTTCAACTATCCGTTAACATAAGTGTTTGTGCTCCAGGTGTTTAAGCGAAACTTACAAATTTGAAGGTGGAAATTTACAGTGAACCTGTTCCCCGATCAAACAAATTCTCATCCGATTTCTCCCGAAATTACCTCTGCTGTTTGTGTTCCCAATAACCGTTAACACGGGCGTTGGTTCTGCATGGCTTGTCAGAAAATAAAAAATAAAAAATGCAAATTTGGAGTGAACCTGACCTCCGATGAAAAAAATCTATCGTTCTGTTTCTCCGAAAACTTCTTGGCCGCCCCGGTGGCGCAGTGGTCTAAGGCAATGGCCTCTGATCATTCGTCTGAAAGGGGTCCAGGTTCGAATCCCGGTGAGGCATGGATGTTGTGTTTGTCTTAAGGCACTGGCTCTCTCCCTTCCCTGGAACCAGTGACCCTAAATTAGGGACGGGCGACTGCTTATAGCCCATTGAGTTGCTCACGGTGGTTGTTAAACCTCCAATCAAAAAAAAAAAAACTTCTTGAAAGTATATCTGTCGTTTGTGCTCCTAATATTCCTTATCACGGCATTTTTTCTCTACGCGTTTGTGAGAAGTTTAAAATTGAAAGATCCAAATTCATAGAGAACGAGGACCCCTATAAAAAAATTTCGTACGATTTCTCCCAAAACCAGTGGACATTTCGCTGACTTTTGTTGTCTAGATATTCGTTGACATGGGCGTTTTTTCTCTTCACGTTTGCGACAAATTTAAGAATTAAAATGGTAAATTTTTACCGTGAACCCGGCAACTGATCAAAAAATCTTTTATCCGATTTTTCCTAAAATTACCCGAAACTACCTCGGCCATGTGTGCTCCTAATATCCGTTAATTCGAGCGTTAGTGCCCGGCGCGTTTGCCAGAAATTTAATATTTAAGAATGCAAATTTGGAGTGGCCTCGGATATGAAACGTTTTTATCAGATTTCTTCCAAAACTTATGGAAACTATGTCTGACATTTGTGCTCGAAATATGCGTTAACACGGGGAATCGCGGTTCACGCGTTTGGAAGAAATTCGAAATTGAAGGATGCAAATTTTCCGTGAATCTGCTCACCGATGAGACAATTTTCCATCCGATTTTTCACAAAAATTCTGTAAAGTACTTATTCCGTTTGGATGTACGAAATAATGCCTACGTAGAAAGCGCCCACAGAAATGGTGACCACTTTTTGAACAGAGAATAAAATTCTCACTTCTTGAGAACTAGAATGTGCGCCATCTATTGAAGGATGTGTTCTTATGTCTGTTACTCCTAGAAACGTGAGGTCTTTTTAATTTCGTGAAGAAATACCTTAATTTCAACTTAACAATCAACAAATCTAGTCAGAACTGTTCCTCTGCTTAACTACAAAACGTTATCTAGCGCGACAAGAACATCATTGCGTTTGCCAAAATGGCAGACGAGGCTCTTTGTTCCAAAGAGCAGGTGCTTGGCTCATCTACAAACAGTAACTATGTATACCTAAGACAATTCCTTTGACTGGAAATTAGGGATTGGTGCACTACAATGTAAACAACTTCATTTAAGATCCCACTCACCCAGGTAAATGGGTCTAAAATATATGGTAAAATCAAGAGAGTTCCCGCCTCACAAGCAAAGTATTATATTATAAATTTAGGTGTGAGAGTGCACCAGAGTAGTAAGTATGTACATACAAAAGTATTTTGGAAATGTCACGACTTACGTTTTGCGAACGGGTAAGTTACGAAATACCTACAAAACGTCAGCAGCATTGACTGTTTTCCAACACCCAATGATCGATGTATTGCCATGAATTTATTACTTTTTTTATTTGTTTAAACATACCAAACATTTTATTGTAACAAAAATTCTTCTGAAAACGCCTGACGTCTTTTTGGCATTGTAAACACATTCGGATCGAAGTGCTGCTTCTTCTACCTGAATTTTAGCATGTACGTTTGCACGCTCTTTGTAGGAATTTCAAAGTCAGCTATAGAAATTTCGCTGGTCTATGAAAGTGTATTTAGTATTGTAAATTTTCTCCTTACACCGAAATGTTGAGTCTGGAGGGAAAATGTTTTTGCGATGTAGATATAAAGCCGCCCATTTAGCAGAAAAACTAAATAAACTGAAGCAAAGGACAATTAAAAAAATAACGAAACTTGTAAATTAATTTATTAGACCCGTATGTCTTCCGGAAAATATGTGAGCCGAAAAGCCAAAATATGCTCTTAAACTAATAAATAACAAAACTGTTTGCTAGGAAATACTAGATTATTCATGAAAAACGACTTTCAAAACTTTCATTATAGAAAAATGCACAAGTAACTTCAGTTCTGTCCTGAAAGCCTTTGAATTTTAGACTAAACGATATCAAAGGTGAAATACATATTTCAAGTGGGGTTTTTTTTTCGAAAATAAAGTCCTGTTGCAAATATGTAGCAAAATTAAATAATCTCTCCAGCTCCACAGCAGTAAAGTTGCTTATTATGAAAAGTTATGAATTGCAAGCAAAATTGTTTTCCTCGTAAAACCTAAATCACTCTAAATATTTTTTTCTTTATTTTTAATACCACGTTTCCAAATCAGGAGACAAATGCAATATATGTTTATGTCTACAGCAAGAAAACTGAAACTTAATTGAAATAGTATGTGTACGAAGAATTTTCCTGTTTATAAGCCAGATATTGTAGTAAAATAACATTTTAATGAAATATTTAGAAATATTTTAATCGAATAAATTCTATTTAAATTCAACTAAATGTGATTACACTGGACAAAAAAATAGTCACTCCTGGCAGAACTTACTTAATAACCTGTGACGGCGCCTCTTACCGTGAAAACAGCATGAATTCGGTAGTAGAAACTCCCCGAGGTTGTGGATATATTGAACATGGATTTGTAACCACACGTGCAGTAATTAGTCCCAAAGTTCCTCCAGAGTACGTGTGTGTCTATTCCGGCGTTTCGCCTTCTGTTACATATGATACCACGGATTTTGAACAGGATTTAAATCTGGAGATCTGTAGGGCAAATCAAGGTGAGACAGTGTTGCTGATAGTTCGTCGTGCCACACAGACACAGTTGTATCTCGGTGCAATCGGCAGTTGTCGTCTTGGAAGACAGCAGTGGCAGTGTGATGCTTCTCCTGGTGATGTAGGGCAAAGGGTAACACTTCGTCATTCAAAATGCGCAGGTTCACATGCTGGTTCAAATTTATCGCCGCTGCAGAGAGAGGGCCCATTTTATTATATAAAAAGCATCCCCAACACATCACAGAACCCCCTTTCCGGCTTGAACAACACCATCGAGACAATCAGGATAAAATGCTTCATTAGGCCTGAGAAGCACCCGTTGCCTCTTGTCATTGGAGTACATACAAAAAGTATAATCATCAGACCAAATTAACCGTTTCCAATCCTCCACAGCAAAGTTTTATTGCACTCGAGACCATTGATAACATGTGACTTTGTGACATGCTGTTAAAAGAGCGGTCTTCCGTGGCACTAATGAGTCTTTTCCATAAAAAAAGGTATTGATTGTTCTGATAAGTCTTTTAAAATAAGCCTCTTCCATCGCATGCAGTTCTGGTCGTAATTTCCTTTTGGAAATTGGATGGAGTGGACTTTAATTGACTGTTTGGTGCAATTACTGCCAGGTTTGAAACCGGTTTACAGTTACTATTTGTTAAACATGGCGGCGCTCCCTGTTGGTGAGAATTATTTTCTGGCCACAGTTAGGTCACCGATTTGCAGTTGACTACGTACTATACCACAGTTGGTAGACTCGCTAGACAGTACACTTCAACATACCAAAAAATCAAGCTACTTAATTCACTTTGTGTCTGTAGGCATGGCCAAACACGATGGCTCCTTTTTTGCCACTCAGTAGCGTCTGTCTTACGACATATATTGCAGACGAAATTCAACACACACGGTGCTCTTCACCACTGCACGAGACAGAAATGATCCTGTAGACCACGCCAGTGATATTTATTTCCCAACAGTGACAGCACGTTGCCCTCTGTGCAACCGGTAACTTCCTACTCTGATTCCTGCTACGAAATACCGATGAATTTGCTAATTTTGTGAACACTGTGATTCTTATAACGCCTTCTAGCTCTAATTGGATTAACAGAAACAGTCAGAAAGAGGCAACTCTTGATTTCCATAGTTAAAGTTCAGCAAAGGAGTTATTCATACCACGCCAACAGCGTAGAAATATGATTTTCAGGTATTGAAGAATGCAGTCATGGAGAAAGCATTTTTTCCTAAATGGAAATGTTTAGTTTATTACTGTAATACATGGTTAGTTTTCCAGTACAACGCTTCCAAACGGTTCGTAACAAAAAATTCTAACACGAAACAGCTTATAATTTGGAGTTCAGATGCCTAATTAAAGGCATTTTGAAGATTCATAAATCAAGTTCTATGGTAATAATAAAGTTAAAAATTATTAAAATTAAATATGGCTTTATCGGTCCGTTAAGGAACCCGCTGGCTTTTGTTTTTATAGTAAATTTAATATATAATATAACTTTCTAATAAAGAACTTAAAACATTTAATAATTAATATCTTCTTGATCAGTGTAAAATAGCATGAAAAAATATATAAGCATAATCAGTAAAATAATTCCTTACAAACATTTCAAAAGACATCTTTATCACTAAAAAGTGCAACTATTTGACTTATTTTGCAAAATGAAAAAATTTGTCTTCCGAGCGTTAATTATTTTTCTAAATCAAGAAACATCGAAATGTGTAAGGAATATCGTATAATTTTATATTTTCAAAAAAGTGGAAATTTCAAAATTAAAGCCAGTTTTAAACAGCAAGAACCAAAAGTAAGACAACGTTGAATATAAATATTTGTTTTCTTAATTACTATTACATTCGATCGAATAGGAAATTATATGTACTTTGAACTTTGGAAATTTTGTTTGAAAGCGATCTCCTTCACTACCAAATTCAATGCAACCCTCATTAAGATAAATGGAATTTTTTTGCTCCAGCAGTTGATTTAAAAAAACAATGTCATAGATACCGTTATCTTTATTAAGAAAAACAAATAATTTCGCATATACGCAACAGCGATAAAATTCCATGACTATTCGGGTACGGAGATGATTTGTGTATCTAGACGCCTGGTATGCCCTTCCACATCCCTCCACAAGTACTCTATTGGGTTAATATCAAACATTTTGAAGGCTAGTCTATTTCCCTTTAGTCAGAACTGTGTTCCTCAAACAATTCCTGTCCAACATAAGACCTGTGGCTCATCGCATTGTCATCTTGTCATGACACAGTAGCCATAACGGAAGAGTACGATACTGCTGGGTGTACAGAAAGACCGTACAATATTGCCTGGAGTACAGCAAGCAAGTCACGTCATTTGGCACCACTCATATATTGCTAGAAAACACCAGGATTAGAATTCTTGACAGATAAACTTCTCCACGACTTACAACCACCTCCTGTGGCTCATCGCATTGCCGTCTTGTCATGACACAGTAGCCATAACGGAAGAGTACGATACTGCTGGGTGTACAGAAAGACCGTACAATATTGCTTGGACTACAGCAAGCAAGACACGTCAGTTGGCACCACTCATATATTGCTAGAAAACACCAGATAAACTTCTCCACGCCTTACAACCGCCTCCACTGGCCTGCACTGTGAAGACCTTACAGGATGAATGGAGTGCCTCATGTTGTTTGAGGGAAATACGTACAACAACCATCGACAGAGTGGAGTAAATATTTGACTCCTCAGACAACTATCCTTTTAAAAGTTATCCGACGTCTAAGTTACATGATCTTTGCACCAGGCGAGACTTTCGCGCCGATTTCCAGGTAGGTCAGCCTTGCAATTTGACGTAGTTCCAATACTGAGCCACAATTTTTTTAGGAACAGAAGCCGGTGGATCAGTGTTGGGTCTACATTAAATTGCGGGGCTGCCCTACCTGGGCTTCCTCTGTAAGACACAACAAAATAGAGCTGGTGCTTTGTACTTGAAATGAATAATATATTTCACTTTTAAAGTTAATCACCTCTCTCAGTTTTCAGCGTATCTTGAAAGTATGTATTCCTGCATTAAACTTCACATTTACTATTTTTTTATCAAAAATTCTACTTAGCACTAGAGCCTAAAATTTAATAGTGATTGGAGCTCGTTTTGTTAACACAGAAGTGAAGAAGTGATTGAAAGGCAATTCAAACGTGCAATGAAATTTACTTTTTCATGACATTTTTCAATGTTACTGAGAAGCGTAGGTACATCAGGTAGTCATATGGCTTGCCTTTGAACACATCGGTATTTCTTTTTTTTTTTTCGATTGGAAGTTTAACGACCACCGTGAGCAACTCAATGGGCTATAAGCAGTCGCCCGTCCCTAATTTAGGGCCACTGGTTCCAGGGAAGGGAAAGAGCCAGTGCCGTAAGACAAGCACAACATCCATGCCTCGCCGAGATTCGAACCCGGACCCTTTCCGGACGAATGATCAGAGGCCATCGCTTAGACCACTGCGCCACCGGGGCGGCCATCGGTATTTCCTGGGTATATATTAAATTTATGGCATTTCTGTTTTGTTGCATTATTATTACCGTTTCAGCATTTGCAAATTATCTTCCATCAGAAGCAACACATTTCACTTTCAAGTACATACATCCAGAAAGTATAACTTAAACTTGGTAATATGTTTTTATGTTTTTGAAGTGTATTCCAAAACATGATCTGTTTCGCCAGTAATACTTGCTTAAATGATTCTCCAAATCATATTTTGCATGCTTCTGATCTAGGGGGTTGAATGTTTTTCTCAATCAATGTATTTACTTCATCTGAAGTCTTATATCTAGAAAAAACGGACCATTAAAAGATATAAATTTCGTAATTCGACTTTGATAAGTTTATGTCGAGGAAAAATGCCAGCGAACTCTTTATCACCCAGGATATTCAAACACGATGTGAATTAGGAAAAAAATTAATCGATTAAGTTTCTTGTACTGCAACATTTCTCTGTATCGAAACCTTAAATTTTCCAAAACTGCGTCCTTAACTGGCACATTCGAAATCTGCTGCAAACCATTCCTAAAATTACCTGCTGGCTAATGCTTACAAATTCTGACGTTTGAGGCTATGTGCATTACATTTTATCACAGCTCAAAATGTTACTCTCATATTTGTTACTAAAGGAAATTCTAGGTTATTAAACTGATTTCATAAACGTATACTAGATTTTTGGCCAGGAACGTTTAGGAGAATTGGTTATCACATTGAGGAACCAATACAGTTGGTACATTAAAGAAAAAAATTAAGGCTACGAGAAAAGGACCTACTTTCTTTGTGAATGATCAGGCCCGTAGGTATTTTGTAATCCAAGAATTTCGCCCTTAGTTTTTTGACCAGTTTGACTAACATTATTGGTTCACTAAACAAAATATAAGGGCAGGACATTATAAAATTCAATATGTAGGTCAAATTTTGTGTAATGTATTTAAGAAAGTAAATGTTGCGTTCAATCAGTGTTAATGCTGAGATAATTTTTGGAAATTTGAATTTTCAATCTCCCCGCAAATTCCAAAAAAAAAAAAAGGTTACCTTTGAAACCATATATGCAGGCCACAAACTCCTTCCATTGTTGAGAATGAAAATATATCACGTTCTAGAAGAAATAAATACCACCTGCATAGTTCACGTTGAAAAAAACTTGGTGAAATTGTCGAACACAATATCATATAGTTATCAAGACTGCCCAAATCAAAAGTAAGACTGACATCTAAGCCTTCAATTAAGGATGATTCGTTTGGCACATCACGTGAGGGTGGCGCTCATCTGCTGAAGCTACAAAGTATTGAAATTCATACCTTATCACCATATTATATACATATGTCTGTGTACAATCACCGTAACTGGAACTCGAGGGAGGTGTATACGCCAGTTAATATCCAACTAATTCGGAGTATAGAGGGTTTTATCACAGACATTTCAGTTACAAGAGGCAGAAGAAGGTGGACCCAGAGAAATAATTCCTATAAATGTATCTTTAAGAAAGAATTATTTGTATATATCTGCAAATAGAAGCTCAGACAGTGTAGGGAAAGTCTCAACATCCAGCGATACACCACTGTTTTTTGGGGGAAGTGATGGTACTTTTCCTGTAGAGTTATCCCTGCGCTATATTCCAGCAGGAAAACGCTCGTATACATGTGTCCCTGAATTTTCAAGACATCTTTTATGCATGACACATACCTCTTCTTGCATGGCCTGAACGTTCACCTGCACGTTCACCTGATATGTCCCCAATCGAATATATCTGGTACATGATAGCTAATCGACTGGCCCGCTAAAAGCCTGTTATCACAAAATAACTCTGGTCCCTCATAGAAGCATGCTGACAGGCTACTAATAAAAAACTCGTTTATTCTACATAGCAGACGTCTAGAGACTGTTATTGTTGATCGAGTTGTATTCACACTATACTGAATTTTGAAGCCAAAAACTTTTGTATTGCTCTGCAGAGTAATCAGTTATCTCCTGTAGTATGAGGAATCTGTAATATACTGTACATATAGTATTTCTTTTGAATAGCGCGATTCTTTCTCAGTGCTGCAGTTCTCACAAACGGTAGTGAATTTATGTGATTTATTCAACGCACAATATCTAATCGTGGTTCTTGGCTGGTAAGTCATAAATCACGAGGGTGACCAACCGGACTGATGAGTGTGGGGCAATGTTCTTCTAATTTCAGTGATATGGTTATACCGCAATGTGACTGTCGCCAGATCCACTTCAGTGGGAGCAGATCGCTTTGAGTGGAGGTATGGTGGATATTTATCAAGAAGAGACAATATTTTGTTTACACATCACCTGAGCTTCAGTCACTGCAGGCTTGGTTTAACCAGAGAAGATAAGAGAAATCGTGGATCGGAAATGACAAGATTGGAAGACACTACGATCAAAGTAAAATTCCTGAAGTCGCAGTGAGATATACTTGTACATATTGCTAAAAACTTGATCAGCGATGCACAACTAAAATATCACACTCGACACAGAACAAGAGGAAACACTCATAAGTAGACCACGTGTGAGTTGTGTGAATAAATTTCGGAAGCATGCCGAAGTCACACAGGGAAAACATAGTCTAGACATACAATTGTTAAATAAACTTAGGGAAACGGATTATAATAATTGAAAATTAATATGGCGGTTTTCGTTTAATATAAGTGTTGGAAATACACTGAAGAGCAATTGAATTAGAGGCATATGGAGTTATTTAAATGTGGCGTTGTGGTTTCCCTGTAAACGGAAACGACATGACGTATGCAGCTATCCGACAATATAAGGCGTGATGCGAAGGGAATCAGTAGGAGTCGGACGCAGTGTAGGTAAGACGAAGGATCTAAGCGCATTTGATCGTGGGCAAATTGTCGAGACCCGACGAATGTGTCACCCTATATCCGAAGTCGTGCAAACAATGGGAATTTTAACGAGCCACTGCGTCACGTGTGCACCGTGAGTACATTAAATACGGTAAAACCATCCCAGCAAAGGCCAAATGCCGTGGACAACAGCGTGTGGATGGGCGGGGTCATCGTCGGCTAGCTCACATTGTAACAGCGGATAGACGGACCACAGTGCAAGAAATCACGCGGAAATTTAACGCTGTTGCACAAAAACGTACAAGTAGACACACCATCCACCATCCAGAACCATCTCCTCGCTATGGGGTACAGAAGCCATCGTCCAACGAGGGTATCGCTGCTGACCGCACATTACAGGGTACAAAAATTAGCATGGGCGGCTTGAACATCGCCACTGGACCATAGACATGTGGAAAAATGTTGCCTGCACTGATGAGTCGAGATTCACGTTGGTACATGCGAATGGCAGGATACGAGTACTGCGCAAACCACATGAAGCGATGAATCCTTCTTGCCAGCAAGGTACTCTTCAAGTTGGTGGGGGTGGCATTCTCGTATGGGGATTGCTTACGTGGACTGAAATGGTACCCCTGGTACGTGAGACATCGTCCCTCACAGGTCAACGTTACCGGGATATCTTGGACGACAATTTGCTCCCGTTTGTGCGTCTTCAACATCCCGTTGGGGACCTCATCCTGCACGAAGACAATGCACCGTGCCATCGCTCCCGATCTGCATCCGAATGGTTGGATGAACACTTAACCGACGTGACCTAGCTTCCTTGGTCAGCTAGGTCAACTGACTCAATATCATAGAGCACATCTGGGACGCCATCGAGAGAGATGCTCATGGCTCTCACCCCCTCCATCAAATCTTCGTGAACTGTGGGAGTTTGTTCAGGGGTAGTGTATCCGTATGGCTTCCCAAAGTTTCCGGTGTCTTGTCGAGTCCATGCCGTGACGAATCGCCGTCGTCATCAGGGCGAAAGGTGGTGCTACACGTTACTAGATAGGTATCTCTAATTCAATTACTCTTCAGTGTATAATATTAAGCAGCTAACCGTTTTATGATTCACTTTATTTTCTAAAAAATAATATTCTTTAACACGTTAAACATATTTTATATTTATTTGTCTCAATTCTTTTCTTTTAGCGGACAGCCTTTTGCAAGGCTCTTAAAACTTGTTCCAAACAGAAAAGATGATGTAATTGTCAGTTCGTTTGGAGCATGGAGGTAGGAATAAGAGGAGATACTGTCGCCAACTCTTCCCATGATAGCAAAGTGAAGCCGGGTTTGTACGCTTACGCGGTGAAGGTAGTACCGCCAGCTTTGGAGTGGTTACCCTCAAGATGCAAAATCAGACAGTTTTCCGTAGGGAAGCATTAGCAAGACCCTGTTCGTTTCTGAGGATTTTACATTGTCTTAAATTATAAGCGAAATGGAAAAGCAGTGGAAGAGGTTTAAGAAACTCTTAGGTTTACATGAAAGGAATTTCAGAACAAAAACTTAGATTTTCATTGAGAAAAAGAGATCTAAAAAAGGGTATTCGTAACAACTGAGACGTATATGATCTGACGATTTAAAATGTGTTTATACTAAACATAATTTTATAAAACGTTTAAAAACTTTATCTGTCGGATTATCGTAAAATATTGTTTATCATAGAAATTGTTACGGTCGAGCTTCAGAGAATTTGTATTATGAATGAATTTTTCAAAAGATCGCACTTTGAAGGGAGAGAACACATCTGCCATGTTGTCAGGAGGAAAATTAAAGTAAACAACGCCATTCCACATATGTGTTACTTGAAGAACAATCATGATTGTTCATAAGCAAATAAACAAGGGCAGGGGGAACAATATTCCCATTTAATATTATTATTAAAAAAAACAAAGATTCATGAAATACCTAGATTTTATTTCCAAGCCTTTATAGAAAAAGTGGAGCATCTGCGAGCCTGTTTAAAGAAATTTAAAAATCAGACTCAAAATATGACGTTACTGTGTCTCCGTGTTAGTTTTTATAATTGCTTTAAGCTCTTGACTGATTTTAGTTACTTCTAATGGAGGTAGGAAATTCCAACTGGTTTGGTTAGAACTGTGGTGGGCTTCAAAGGTATGAATGTAAATAATTTAAAACCTACAGGCCTTAATAGGAAGGGAACTTTTTTCGGGGGTTACCTTTTTAAAGGGTGCAGTTTCCAAATATAGCAAAAAATGTACAATTTATTAGTTTGTGGAAATAGGATTTAAAAGTTCTGCTGATAGTAAAGGAAATTCAACTTGATAAAATGTCTTGATAAAAACAGATTTACATAAGCAGTAGAAATAAATCCTACTGTAATATCTCTTTTAAAATAAGTCCAACTGCATTCAAAATATTATAATTCGAATACACATCACTATTAAGAGAGGCACATTCATAATGTAATAAGTTAATAGCTTTTAAGTAGTAAATGAAACAGACGTGTGTATATAATAAGGATTTTTAATTTGGTTTTTAAAATATACGTATACCATTTATGAGCAAGGTTATATTTATTAATAAAGAATTCATTGAGGATAAATCCTACAGTTTGTTGATAGCACAACATATGTTCAAGAATAGGAAAATCTAATCAACACAAGGTGATTAATTTTAGCTCTAATTACAGAAAGCATTGTTAACAGCAGCCCATATGCTAATGCACATTTAACCTACATTTTGTGGCCACAAAAATTAATGGATAACTAATCAGAAGGGTATGGGGAATATTGAATTGCACATTTTCTGCCATCAAATACTAAATCATTTTAGTTCACTGTTATTCATGTAACATCTCCAGTACCAAAATCTGATTTCCAAAAATAATGCTGACCTTTTAAGCTAGAACTTCTTACAGCAGCCTATTTCATCTGATTAGTTAAGTAATAAAGTTTTCACTCAAGTAATTTATTTGTTTACCATAACTATACATTTTCATATATTGCAATTAATATCTTTATAATTTAATGCTGTTATATTTTTACTTCAGCTGAATTTAAGATTTCCCCCTTTCTGTCATCAAAAAGCCTAGCTGTAAGCTGCATTTCACACACATTATATACATTGTAAGCTGTAGAAAATATGTCAGTACTATCCTTTCCTAATGAGGATTCAATATACCTCTAGACCATCAGCAGTTACCACGGCTCTGAAATCCTGCGGTATTGAAGATGCATACATTAATATTATTAATAACATCTATGAAAATGCAAGTGCAAAGATTCGGCTGTTTGAAAATACAACACACATAAAAATTGGAAAGGGAGTGAGACAAGGTGACACCATATCTCCGAAGCTCTTTAATGCCACATTGGAAAATGTCTTTCAATCACTGAACTGGGAAAACAAAGGGATAAAGATTAATGGAGATTATCTAACCCACCTTCGTTTTGCTGATGACATAGTCATTTTTGCAACTACCCCATCAGAGCTGCAGAGTATGATCCAGGAACTTGCTGACAAGAGTAAAGAAGTGGGATTAAAAATGAACTTTCAGAAGACAAAAGTGATGTTCAATGCTTTTACAAGAAATGAAGATTTATCGATTGATGGAGAAAAACTGGAGATAACAGACACGTATGTTTATCTTGGACAGCAGATATCAAGTGAGGGTCACATTGATGAAGAAATTAATCGGCGTACAAAACTTGCCTGGAGAGCTTTTGGAAGAAACAGCATAATTTTCAAGAGCAATATGCCATTATGTCTTAAAAGAAAAGTGTTTGATCAATGCATCCTTCCAATGCTTACGTATGGTGCAGAGACGTGGACCTTAACTAAAAGAGACATACAAAGGCTGCAGACAACTCAAAGAAGCATGGAGAGGTGCATGCTTGGTATAACCAGGAGAGATAAGAAGAGGAACTCGTGGATCCGAAAAATGACGAGAGTGGAAGACATCATGATCAGAGTTAAATCCCTGAAATGGCAATGGGCTGGACATACTGCCAGAAGGACAGACCATAGATGGACAGCCGAAATTTTAGATTGGATTCCAAGGGACAGGAAAAGACCCAGAAAAAGACCACATGGGAGATGGGTGGATGAAATTCGTAAATATGCGGGAGTGACATGGAGGAGACTGGCACAAGACAGACCGTTGTGGAGGAAACTTGGGGAGACCTTCGTCCAGCAGTGGATTGATAATGGTTGACAATGATGATGATGATGATGACACAAAACAAAAGACAATGAGCTAGTTAGAACATGAAGAAATATTATTATGATTTGATGCCCACATACATATTAAACTTCTTGAAGTCATTTTAATATATGTGAGAAAAGAAAAGCTTACCCAACAGTATTTGCAGCTGGAACGTAACATACTGCTGCAATTCGACCATTAAAGACAAGTATTTGTATCGAAATTTATATGTAAATCCAATACAAAGCACTTATCTGAAATAGTTCAATCTCATCTTCAGTAACCTTCACTAGCAGCAGCAAAATGCTTTCCTTCACATACAATGGGTGCCACCCCAGGTATGAGTGGCTTTTCTATTAAAAGGCTTAGTCCTTCAGTCCTAATGGGAAAACAAAAAATGAAGGGTGGGGGACGCATGGACACACAATGAATACAAAAGAATATAAAAAATACAATACAGGAAATCTGTAACCACTGTCAAAATATGGGGTGCAAGATATTTACACTGATGTGCAAAACGGTTCAGTCTAATTACACTGAGCTAATCAGAACATGAACTGTGAGCAAATAAACCACAATAAATATTTGAGTGTTTCAGCTACCACAAATACCTCAGCTTTGAAGAAATTACAATCTGTTGATAAAACAGAGACAGGTCATAAGCTGGATAGACAAAACACACATGCCACACCCACTGTGCAAGGAATGACCTCTTAGCTACATCTCACTGATTTTACCAAAAAAAAAAGAAGTTATATATGATGTAAAGGAAGAAAAGGTAAAAAGAAGGACTTTAAACATCAACAGACCCAAAAGGGGAAAGCTTAATTAGAGCATATATGCTGTAGAGCATTAATGCTGCAACTAATGTTAGACAGAAAAAGCAAATTATTCATGAGAGAGTTAAAATGCATGAAAACAATGTTTAATCTCAGAACATGTACACGCTTTACAGAATAGCAACTAACTCAGGTAAAGAAAACATTTGGTACCAGAAGTGAATGAAATATAATTGACTGAGAGCTTATTTATGGAATATCAAAGTAACTGATGATCCTAAATGTTTACTGCTCCGTAAAATGAATAAGAGAACATGAAGTTTTAGAATTCCAAAAATGTGCAATGACTGGAAATGGGGTGGCAGAAGAGAATCAAATCAATTTTTGGAATGAACCGGAAATACAGGCAATTTAGAGATGTATGATTGCTGTGTTAATAATTCTAATGTATTTCCATGTATTATGACAATATTTCTTCAAAAATCAAAATGTACAAACATATGTTTACAGGGTCAATCATAGTTCGAGAGGAGCCAGATATGCAAATCTTAACTGTAAGGTACTCATGTTCGGTCACGTTCAAATGTTTCCTTGTTCATTTGTCTACTTCTATTTTTTTAATATTTTAAATATCTGTGGACCCTTTGTGTTTGGACTTTCACTTGTATCATCTACTGAGTTTAGTATCACCATCATTTTATGTTTCACATTCGAAGTGGTTTTGTTGTGAATCATGAGATATTAACAGTGGTGTCTTGCGTTGTCATATAATTCCAAGAAACAGTAAGGGCAGTGTCTTACATCCAAAAGTTACTGTTTTAATGTCTTCTGCTAATCCAGAAAATCTGTATTTGCAGTGCGAAATTCAGTTGTAAATAAAGGAGTTCCAGTTCTATTAACTGATCTTGTAGCACACTATCTGAAGCACCTTGTCTATTAGTTTACAATGAGTATTATTTACTAGCTATCGTCAAATCTGCAATTTACAGTAGTATACTGGGCAGGAAAAAAGAAATACATGAACTTTTGGTAAATGTAGTTTATTCCTATCGTTGTTGTTTATAGTGCAAAGTTTTTGGATATGAACACTGTTATAATTATAGGTCGGTATTAATAATTCAAAGACGATTATCTTAATAATGTAGTTTTTTTATATTAAACATCCTTTTAGACGTGGTTCAGTTATGAATACCCCTCCGATTACATTACCTACACTATTCCAGAAAAATGTGCTACAACTTTCGTAAACAGCTTTGTATTACCTACGTAAACGTAGCGACTTCTTTAATTTTGCTACAAATTTAGAACATTACATGATATTCCAAAATGAAGCAAACCACAGCAAAATATACAGTAGCCATTCACAGTAAATTCCAATCGACGATTGAATCCCAACGAACTTAATTAAACCTAGTAAACGGTAAATAAAGTGATACCAACCGGTGGAATGAGGTTACCTGGTATTTTCTTTTTAAATGTATTGCATAGCTGAATGCAACGCAGGATCCCATGGAACTAAATATGAACAAGCTAAGGTATGCTGTCAAACACAAAAAATCTACGCTGCCAAACCAGTTTAACAAAAAATATGAGCCTCTAAAAATCACAAATTTTCAATGTTTCCTATGGCAGACACGAACAAGACGGTAACCAAGCACGTAAACAGATCAGCTTTAGAAATCTGCCGTTAAGGCGTCTCCTATATTTCCTACTTCTATGGTTTCGAGTTGCGCATCGTTCTACTTTATCGGAAAGCCGCTGTCTCATCGATATGCGTCTTGCAGAAGTGTTTGCTAAAAGGTTTCACGTCACGTTAGCTGCAATTTACTGCAATTTAACTTTTTGCTCGCTAAAGATATATATCTGCAGTATGTTACTTAGAGTAAGGGTAAGGTAAAGGATCAATATACCTTTGTGTAAATCAAGAGGTAAAATAAACGTTCAAGCTGCCAAACATGCATATATTCATATGTCCAATTTTGAAAGAAAAGCATTGCTACAGAAAACCGGATATGTCCTGCATTCATTTTAGCGATATATAGCTATGTGTATTAATGTAGATATCTTTTTAAGCCTCGCCGATAGCCGAAAAAAATATATAGCTAAACTAGGCTAGAGTTCCTACTTGAATACAGTAGAATTCCGAAACTTTTGACCTACACTGTTTCTTTAAATGCAAATTTGAAACATCATAAATTATCGGATAGTCAATATTCCGAATTAATATGTGTAGAACTATTATGTATTTTGAACAAACTTTTAAACCGGGAAAACATCACTTGCAATGAAAATCGAAGAAAAATCTACTGTACAAAGTATTTCAAGTTTGCTATGCATTTCAAAGAATCGAGATATACAGCACAAAAAGGAATGCTACTTTTTAGTTTATGCTTTTCATAATACTAAAGATTAAGTTTTGCCATATATCCCGAATCAGCGGACACGTTATGTTCATTCGCATAATAGTTCGCCAGATTGTATGGTCTGAGAAACGTTGATCTTTCGCCTGGTTGCAACCAGGCCTATCGTTACTTGAAGATCTCGGGGCAATTTTTTAGAACATTTTAAGCAAACCGCTGTTTCAACTCAGCTGAAAATAATACCGATGTCCGTTTAGGGCACATTGATCAATGTGTTTCCTGCGTACCATTCACACTATACTTTAATTGTGGCCCACGAAATGCTAACAATAAAAACTGCCTCTCCCAGTATTTTTGTGCATGGTTTTTAAAAGCTCTGGAAAACTGAAATTTCCTTTTCTTCCCGCGTTTCAGGTGTTTCGTAGTGGTAAAGTGACAATCCGAAAAGTTCGAAATCAAAAGATGGATGTTATATAAAATAAAATAATACTTAAAATGTGAAGAACCATTTATCCCCACCAAGAATATCGTCCCATAAAAAATAATTAAATGAAAAACCCATCAGACGGCGGACAGAAGGAAAGTTTGAGCATCAGATTCTGTCACCAGTAGATTAAAACAATTTGGTTTGAATTCAGATTATTTTAAATGAATGGACACGACAGCTAAAGACATTTTAAGAATTTATTGAAATGTTTAGACATAGCTGAAAAAAATATTTTCAATATACTGTTCACATAACTCCTCAAACTCGTTGGAAAAGAATTAGAGTCAGTTCTTCATACGATTATTATTGGGGAGTACTTATTTTAGATTACCATGTTATTTGCATTAATGAAACACTTACTGAATGAAGGCTCATTAATGTTGGTAATTCTATCTTCGGTTCTTACTCGCCATTCTGTCTCTTTAGTAGTTTTCATAAAGTTGCCAAACTTTAAAACAGTTAATTATATATTTAAAATAGTAAAACAGTACTAGTAATCTCAATTTACTTGCGTAAAAAAGAATTCAAATTTCCAAGTTCTAGTAGATAAACCCGATGACCTTTTCGAGGGAGGTAGGCAGTAGACACCAAAAGCAGTTTTCTGTCTTCCTTCCTTTTGTGGGAAAGCCATCTGGTTGATGCGCGAAAGCTTGGAAACTCTGAATTTTGTTTTGTGCAAATAAATTTGGATTACTAGTATAGTTTTACAATTTTAAGTATATTTCGTCTGCAGTTATTTCCTCGTAATCAATTAGAAATATATATAGATGTTCGCATAACACACATTCTGTTTCAACACGAATGATTTAAGTTTAAATTAATTTTTTTGTCGGCTATGATACCCTTTATATTCCTACAGCTGATTTCATGGTACGTTTTGAATGAAATTTGAGGTTGCAGATGAACGAGTCTAAAATCAAAATAAAATGACGCTGAACAAAACAAAGAAAAAATTAAATAACTTACCGTATTCTTATTTGGTGCATTGCAAAAATGCCAACAGCTTTAATTGTGAGTATTTGAAAACTAAACTGTCCTGTTTAATTTTCTTGAAAACTTCAGCTTCAGTCATGTTGCGATTATTTCAAAAGTAAAAAGAAAGAAGGCGTACATTTATGGATGAATTAGACTCCGAAATGTCCCTTTCACGTTTAGAAATTCTCCATGTGAAATAACCTTTCTCAAATATTATTATCTGGTATTACAACAAAAGATAATAGTCATCAAATCTCATGATCTCTGAAAATATATGCATACTTTCTTCAAATACCCAACATTCTTTATAAAATTTAAACATTTTTCATATTTTTTATATCTTTCTATACCAATGCTAAAATTTACTACTAGTAATCATTTGCTTTAAATGCCTATACCATTGAATATGCATTTTCGACGAAATGTTTAAAATGGATTATTTGAATTTAACATTTTTAGTTTATGTACACGTTTTACTCTTGATATATTTAGTAAATCACAATTTTCAGTTTAAATTGTCATATTAACAATAATATCAAAACCAAAGCTGGATTTGAAGAGGTAAATTTTCCCTAAACGCTTCTTTTAGGCTTAACGTTTTAGAATTCAGTTTCACATGCGGGAAATAATGTACAGAATCTGTCATCGGCAGTTTCTTTAGTTTAAAAACCTTTTCCTCCTCCCGGAGCAATTCCTGCGTCGCTTACCCCTGTTTTCAAGGAATGAATGTTGTTAATAAAAAACTAATATTAAAAAAAACCCACAAAGGCACCCTTTAGACACGATCGATTGTAAATAAGCGCTTTTTTAAGCTTACGTATTAGAATTCAGTTTCACGTTTGCAAATCAATGTACAGAATATGTCGTTCGCAGAGCCTTTCTGTAGAAACAAGGAAAACTGACCGTGTCCATTGCTTTTTATTACGTACATTGTCATTCAGTACTGTTAATCGCACCGTGGCTCCCTGCACAACGTAAATTCCTGTATTATATGAATTACGTCATAAACATGACCAACAGCTTATGAATAAATTTGCCATTCGTGAATCGCAGAATGTTAAGAATCTCTAGACTTCCAAAGACTGGGGTGTAATTCCTAAATTCCTTCAATTCAAGACAACCGTGGAAGACCAGTGGTTTCACAAGAAGAAACGGCATCTTCGACAATAAACGCGCAATCACACTGTCCGATCCAGAAGAGTCAAAGTAATGTCACTCGAGTCCAAAGTGTGGTCTTTATACAAACAGCTGGGTACAGAGGTCACTCCTTTTGAATTCGATATTCTTCTCCGACGAGTAAATATGCTTGCCGATAGACAGTTCAGTTTGCTAAACACAAAGCACCACAATATGCTACAGCTCTTACTTCCAATGCAGCGATCCAGTCAGACGCAGCTTGGCGTGCCCATTGTTAATTTATCATCTAGGACATTTTCCAAGAAAGAACTAAAAATCCTCAACAAAGGTCAGAAGTTTGCGCTCCAGGATAACATCCGACCTAAAGAAATAATCCCACACGTGGAGAGCATTCTTCTAAGCATCCCTCCACATGAGAGAGATGCAATCCGGGTAAACTGCGCCTCCCAGCGTAGAAGGATTCTACGAAATGATGGGCGTAGCGCGTCGCCACAAGCCCGAAAAACTCTGGGTCTACTTAAAAAGGACAAGGCTATGACGTTCACCCTAACAGATCGTTCCCGACAAATTGGTGTGACGGACACGCAGGACTACAATAATAGGCTCAATGATTATATCAACCAATCCGGATCAATCGTGCAGTCAGTCGAGCTTTTAAACCGCTGGATCGCAATGGTGAAAGCAGTAGCCAAAATTCCAGCCCTGCCACAAGAGCTCAAGAAAGCGGCAAAACCAGCCCCAGACACCGATCTCCCCAGGTTATTTACGCAGATGAAACATCATAAGCAAGGAATGCCGATCCGCCCTATTGTCTCCAGGAGAAATTCAACATCAGCAAACCTGGAGAAGGCAATGTCTAAATGTTTTCCAGATATTTCTACCACCTTCGGATAGAGCTCTATCCTCATCCCAAGAATCAAGGGCGTTCACCTAGGGAAGAATGATATTATGGGAAATTTCGATGTCACAGCGATGTACCCGTCTGTCCCAGCGCAAGAATCAACCAATAACCTTAAGTCATTGAAAATTCCATTCTTTCAGACCGCGATATCATCTTAGCCATCATAAAAACTTTGAAAGTTCTTACTGATTCTAAGTTTTTTCACTTTTTGTTCAAAGATGTTCCATTTAACAAAAGGAGAACCAACATTATGCCTTAGGATAGGCTTTAATTAACAAATGCAATTTTGTTGGAGAACTGATTTAACAGTTTGAGCGTCCAATGTTACGGAACTAACCGGTACCAGGATTTTCTGCTGTCTAAAAACAGACAGATATGTTCACATATCTGTTTTAAGATAGCAGAAAACCTTGGGTAAAACAATATCTTTCCCATCTCATCTCAGCAATATCGACTTTAAATATGTCATTGGTGATGAGTGCTCCCTTAAAGTCCTTAATTCCCGTATAGTCGTTTATTTTCTGCTATGTGTCCCAAGGAATGATTAGGACAGGCAAATCCCCTTGACACAAACATGATGCCACTAGGTAAAAACAGGTAACTCAAAATTTTTTCTCTCCTTTTTTAGGTTCAACGCCATTTTATTTAGTATTTGTAGAGGAAAAATGAATTTGACAGTAAGCATTTATGGTAATCATCCCACTTAAATGTCCACTTTCATTGAAAAGCCTAAAGGAAAAGCAACGCTATCTAATGCGCAATTTCACTTATTCCACTCGCGTTCGGCCTATTTCTGAGACAATGAATATAATTGTTCAAACTGGTATCTGCAAATTTTTCTAACCCCGAGTTAAGTCGTTCCAGCCAGTTAAAGAGTTAATACCTGAACTTAAAAACCTACGCTTTTGCTGTAGATTTTTTTTTCAGAAGAACAATAGAGGCATCGAATTCTGAAAGGAAATTTTTAAACACATGGTGTTGAATAGTATCAAGCTTTTGTCTTGCTTATATCCTATTTTGAATGTTCAGTGACCCTGCAATGTTGTAGGACTCGTTTGTCAAGGGATCTGCTGAGTTATTGAATGTCTTGCAATAACTGACATGTTCAGTTTGCATTCAGGTGGGAATTCCAAATTTTTTTTGTTCTGCTTATTTAAAGTTCCTACTACTGCGTGTGCTAATAATTCATATTGTTTTTACTACGTGGGATGTGTTGCCATCCTTATCACCAATTCCTACTCCTGTGGAATTCAATTCACCATGGAACATATAATTATTTTTGTTTTAACAGTACTCAACCACACTTCTTAGAGTGTTAGGGGACGGTGGAGGGACTTCTCAGGTCTTTGCAGAGCCAGAATATTTAGTGGGTGATGGATACAACTATCTTTGAAGGGAAGGTTTTACTTTGGTAGTAATCTTTCAGTTGATCTTTATTTTGTTCAAGATTCCGAGCAACGTAAAATGATTATGAATATACTCCGTGAACGCATTTTTTTCCTGTGCAGTTACACCAGATAACGTAAATTTCCCTGATATGTGTTTTATTGCATGGGTTTCGTAAGCCGATGTGAAACATTTTGCTAAGAATTCGGGTTGCTAGGTCTTTCCAAACGCATTGCTTTTATCCATGAGACACGTGGCAAAAGATCTTCTGAATTTCATGGGGTAATTCCGGAAATATTATTTCGTGTAGCTTATACCCATATGTCTTTGTCAAACGAATGTGTCAATACGCGTGCAAGAAAAAGGGATATATATGCATTCAGGGAATACATGATCCCTCAGCTTCAGCAATGGAAGTGCTGACAGGAAGGTGATGTTAACTTCGGTCATTTGATTTACACTTCATTTTTTTTCTCCTGGTTTTATTGACACATGATATTCCTTCTCCTCGTCATTGCAAGAGCAAAACTAATATCGCAACTCACGTCTTTTAGTTTGCTATCAGTTTTAAGATAGCGTCAATATTTTTTTTAAGTGTGAAGTTTGAGATTTCTCAAGAGCAGGTTTCGCTCTTACGAGTGTGTTTTAGGCGATTTTTTATCACTACTGGTTTTTAAAAAATAACACTGTACATTTTGACGGTCCATGGAAACACAAAAATTTAGTAACTGTTATTTCCAGTGTGTTTCTCGGGCGTGTCTTTTGTGTTGGGCAGCTGTAAGTTTTTTGTGGTGAACACCTTTCTTTAAAGTGATGTAAGATGTAGAATTGGAAGAATTATTTCCATCAGATTGATTGGAATGAGACGACGCGTAATTTGTGGTGTAAACGCAGTGCTTCCCACCGACGTCAAGACGTTCCGAGGGCCACAAATGACTTTCAGAATGGATTTCGGATAATTCAGGTGCCAGAAGATGTATGTGCGTAAACATAGCCCCCGATGATTTGGCACGAAACAAAATTCTAGTCTGTTCCGATACATCTTAGTCTGCGCTCTCTTGTGTTGTTTAATTTGTCGTTTGTGCTTGCATATGTCTTTCATTAGAGCTGCTCGAATAATTGGGAATAATGTTCATCATAGTTCCCGAACTGTTGTAGGTAAGCCCCAAAACTGTCGCAAAGAATTTATTTCGTTTGTGTTTCCGTGTGTGGTATCAAAAATTTTGTTTGTGCCAATTTTCAATCACAGGAAATTAATTTTTGTGACCGGTGGATATGATTACGCACCCACCCAAGTTTTTCCTATTTCGTCCAAAACTTGCATGAGGTACCTCTGTCGTTCTTGCTGTAAAGTGTCGCCAAATGTAACATTTGTGCTCCACTTGTTTATAGAAATTTAAGATTTAAGGACGAAATTTCGCAATGACTTTGTACGTCAAATGTGCAAAGTTTTATCGAATGTCTTCTAAAACTTCATTTCTACCATTTGTGCTCCAAATTTACACGAAACTTGACGCTTGTGCTCCACGTAATAACCAGAAATCTTAAATTTCAAATTGGAATATTACCCGTGAACCTGGCCGCCGATTACGGAACTTTTTATTTGATTTTTCCACATTTCTCACAAAATGTACTAATCATTTGAGCAAAATGATGAGTACATTTGTTAGAAATTTCTTTCAAACACGTATGGCATAAACGCTTCACGCGTTTCGGAGAAATTTAAAATTTTAGGACAGAAATTCATCGTGACCTTAAAACCCGATTACGTAATTATTTGTCCGGTTTCTTCCAAAACTTGTGGAAACCATCTCTGACGTTTGTGCTTCAACTATCCGTTAACATAAGTGTTTGTGCTCCAGGTGTTTAAGCGAAACTTAAAAATTTGAAGGTGGAAATTTACAGTGAACCTGTTCCCCGATCAAACAAATTCTTATCCGATTTCTCCCGAAATTACCTCTGCTGTTTGTGTTCCCAATAACCGTTAACACGGGCGTTGGTTCTGCATGGCTTGTCAGAAAATAAAAAATAAAAAATGCAAATTTGGAGTGAACCTGACCTCCGATGAAAAAAATCTCTCGTTCTGTTTCTCCGAAAACATCTTGGCCGCCCCGGTGGTGCAGTGGACTAAGGCAATGGCCTCTGATCATTCGTCTGAAAGGGGTCCGGGTTCGAATCCCGGTGAGGCATGGATGTTGTGTTTGTCTTAAGGCACTGGCTCACTCCCTTCCCTGGAACCAGTGACCCTAAATTAGGGACGGGCGACTGCTTATAGCCCATTGAGTTGCTCACGGTGGTCGTTAAACCTCCAATCAAAAAAAAAAAACTTCTTGAAAGTATATCTGTCGTTTGTGCTCCTAATATTCCTTATCACGGCATTTTTTCTCTACGCGTTTGTGAGAAGTTTAAAATTGAAAGATCCAAATTCATGGAGAACGAGGACCCCTATAAAAAAATTTCCTACGATTTCTTCCAAAACCAGTGGACATTTCGCTGACTTTTGTTGTCTAGATATTCGTTGACATGGGCGTTTTTTCTCTTCACGTTTGCGACAAATTTAAGAATTAAAATGGTAAATTTTTACCGTGAACCCGGCAACTGATCAAAAAATCTTTTATCCGATTTATCTTAAAATTACCCGAAACTACCTCGGCCATGTGTATTCCTAATATCCGTTAATTCGAGCGTTAGTGCCCGGCGCGTTTGCCAGAAATTTAATATTTAAGAATGCAAATTTGGAGTGGCCTCGGATATGAAACGTTTTTATCAGATTTCTTCCAAAACTTAGGGAAACTATGTCTGACATTTGTGTTCGAAATATGCGTTAACACGGGGAATCGCGGTTCACGCGTTTGGAAGAAATTCGAAATTGAAGGATGCAAATTTTCCGTGAATCTGCTCACCGATGAGACAATTTTCCATCCGATTTTTCACAAAAATTCTGTAAAGTACTTATTCCGTTTGGATGTACGAAATAATGCCTACGTAGAAAGAGCCCACAGAAATGGTGCCCACTTTTTGAAAAGAGAATAAAATTCTCACTTCTTGAGAACTAGAATGTGCGCCATCTATTGAAGGATGTGTTCTTATGTCTGTTACTCCTAGAAGCCTGAAGTCTTTTTAATTTCGTGAAGAAATACCTTAATTTCAACTTAACAATCAACAAATCTAGTCAGAACTGTTCCTCTGCTTAACTACAAAACGTTATCTAGCGCGACAAGAACATCATTGCGTTTGCCAAAATGGCAGACGAGGCTCTTTGTTCCAAAGAGCAGGTTCTTGGCTCATCTACAAACAGTAACTATGTATACCTAAGACAATTCCTTTGACTGGAAATTAGGAATTGGTGCACTACAATGTAAACAACTTCATTTAAGATCCCACTCACCCAGGTAAATGGGTCTAAAATATATGGTAAAATCAAGAGAGTTCCCGCCTCACAAACAAAGTATTATATTATAAATTTAGGTGTGAGAGTGCACCAGAGTAGTAAGTATGTACATACAAAAATATTTTGGAAATGTCACGACTTACGTTTTGCGAACGGGTAAGTTACGAAATACCTACAAAACGTCAGCAGCATTGACTGTTTTCCAACACCCAATGATCGATGTATTGCCATGAATTTATTACTTTTTTTATTTGTTTAAAATTACCAAACATTTTATTGTAACAAAAATTCTTCTGAAAACGCCTGACGTCTTTTTAACATTGTAAACACATTCAGATCGAAGTGCTGCTTATTCTACCTGAATTTTAGCATGTACGTTTGCACGCTCTTTGTAGGAATTTCAAAGTCAGCTATAGAAATTTCGCTGGTCTATGAAAGTGTATTTAGTATTGTAAATTTTCTCCTTACACCGAAATGTTGAGTCTGGAGGGAAAATGTTTTTGCGATGTAGATATAAAGCCGCCCATCTAGCAGAAAAACTAAATAAACTGAAGCAAAGGACAATTAAAAAAATAACGAAACTTGTAAATTAATTTATTAGACCCGTATGTGTTCCGGAAAATATGTGAGCCGAAAAGCCAAAATATGCTCTTAAACTAATAAATAACAAAACTGTTTGCTAGGAAATACTAGATTATTCATGAAAAACGACTTTCAAAACTTTCATGATAGAAAAATGCACAAGTAACTTCAGTTCTGTCCTCAAAGCCTTTGAATTTTAGACTAAACGATATCAAAGGTGAAATACATATTTCAAGTGGGTTTTTTTTCGAAAATAAATTCCTGTTGCAAATATGTAGCAAAATTAAATAATCTCTATAGCTCCACAGCAGTAAAGTTGCTTATTATGAAAAGTTATGAATTGCAAGCAAAATTGTTTTCCTCGTAAAACCTAAATCGCTCTAAATATTTTTTTCTTTATTTTTAATACCGCGTTTCCAAATCAGGAGACAAATGCAATATATGTTTATGTCTACAGCAAGAAAACTGAAACTTAATTGAAATAGTATGTCTACGAAGAATTTTCCTGTTTATAAGCCAGATATTGTAGTAAAATAACATTTTAATGAAATTTTTAGAAATATTTTAATCGAATAATTTCTATTTGAGTTCAACTAAATGTGATTACACTGGACAAAAAAATAGTCACTCCTGGCAGAACTTACTTAATAACCTGTGACGGCGCCTCTTACCGTGAAAACAGCATGAATTCGGTAGTAGAAACTCCCCGAGGTTGTGGATATATTGAACATGGATTTGTAACCACACGTGCAGTAATTAGTCCCAAAGTTCCTCCAGAGTACGCGTGTGTCTATTCCGGCGTTTCGCCTTCTGTTACATATGATACCACGGATTTTGAACAGGATTTAAATCTGGAGATCTGTAGGGCAAATCAAGGTGAGACAGTGTTGCTGATAGTTCGTCGTGCCAAACAGACACAGTTGTATCTCGGTGCAATCGGCAGTTGTCGTCTTGGAAGACAGCAGTGGCAGTGTGATGCTTCTCCTGGTGATGTAGGGCAAAGGGTAACACTTCGTCATTCAAAATGCGCAGGTTCACATGCTGGTTCAAATTTATCGCCGCTGCAGAGAGAGGGCCCATTTTATTATATAAAAAGCATCCCCAACACATCACAGAACCCCCTTTCCGGCTTGAACAACACCATCGAGACAATCAGGGTAAAATGCTTCATTAGGCCTGAGAAGCACCCGTTGCCTCTTGTCATGGGAGTACATACAAAAAGTATACTCATCAGACCAAGTTAACCGTTTCCAATCCTCCACAACAAAGTTTTATTGCACTCGAGACCATTGATAACATGTGACTTTGTGACATGCTGTTAAAAGAGCGATCTTCCGTGGCACTAATGAGTCTTTTCCATAAAAAAAGGTATTGATTGTTCTGATAAGTCTTTTAAAATAAGCCTCTTCCATCGCATGCAGTTCTGGTCGTAATTTCCTTTTGGAAATTGGATGGAGTGGACTTTAATTGACTGTTTGGTGCAATTACTGCCAGGTTTGAAACCGGTTTACAGTTACTATTTGTTAAACATGGCGGCGCTCCCTGTTGGTGAGAATCATTTTCTGACCACAGTTAGGTCACCGATTTGCAGTTGACTACGTACTATACCACAGTTGGTAGACTCGCTAGACAGTACACTTCAACATACCAAAAAATCAAGCTACTTAATTCACTTTGTGTCTGTAGGCAAGGCCAAACACGATGGCTCCTTTTTTGCCACTCAGTAGCGTCTGTCTTACGACATATATTGCAGACGAAATTCAACACACACGTTGCTCTTCACCACTGCACGAGACAGAAATGATCCTGTAGACCACACCAGTGATATTTACTTCCCAACAGTGACAGCACGTTGCCCTCTGTGCAACCGGTAACTTCCTACTCTGATTCCTGCTACGCAATACCGATGAATTTGCTAATTTTGTGTACGCTGTGATTCTTATAACGCCTTCTACCTCTAATTGGATTAACAGAAACAGTCAGAAAGACGCAACTCTTGATTTCCATAGTTAAAGTTCAGCAAAGGAGTTATTCATACCACGCCAACAGCGTAGAAATATGATTTTCAGGTATTGAAGAATGCAGTCATGGAGAAAGCATCTTTTCCTAAATGGAAATGTTTAGTTTATTACTGTAATACATGGTTAGCTTTCCAGTTCAACGCTTCCAAACGGTTTGTAACAAAAAATTCTAACAGGAAACAGCTTATAATTTGGAGTTCAGATGCCTAATTAAAGTCATTTTGAAGATTCATAAATCAAGTTCTATGGTAATAATAAAGTTAAAAATTATTAAAATTAAATACGGCTTTATCGGTCCGTTAAGGAACCCGCTGGCTTTAGTTTTTATAGTAAATTAAATATATAATATAACTTTCTAATAAAGAACTTAAAACATTTAATAATTAATATCTTCTTGATCAGTGTAAAATAGCATAAAAAAATATATAAGCATAATCAGTAAAATAATTCCTTACAAACATTTCAAAAGACATCTTTATCACTAAAAAGTGCAACTATTTGACTTATTTTGCAAAATGAAAAAATTTGTCCTCCGAGCGTTAATTATTTTTCTAAATCAAGAAACATCGAAATGTGTAAGGAATATCCTATAATTTCATATTTTCAAAAAAGTGGAAATTTCAAAATTAAAGCCAGTTTTAAACAGCAAGTACCAAAGGTATGACAACGTTGAATATAAATATTTGTTTTCTTAATTACTATTACATTCGATCGAATAGGAAATTATATGTACTTTGAACTTTGGAAATTTTGTTTGAAAGCGATCTCCTTCACTACAAAATTCAATGCAACCCTCATTAAGATAAATGGAATTTTTTTGCTCCAGCAGTTGATTTAAAAAAATAATGTCATAGATACCGTTATCTTTATTAAGAAAAACAAATAATTTCGCATATACGCAACAGCGATAAAATTCCATGACTATTCGGGTACGGAGATGATTTGTGTATCTAGACGCCTGGTATGCTCTTCCACATCCCTCCACAAGTACTCTATTGGGTTAATATCAAACATTTTGAAGGCTAGTCTATTTCCCTTTAGTCAGAACTGTGTTCCTCAAACAATTCCTGTCCAACATAAGACCTGTGGCTCATCGCATTGTCATCTTGTCATGACACAGTAGCCATAACGGAAGAGTACGATACTGCTGGGTGTACAGAAAGACCGTACAATATTGCCTGGAGTACAGCAAGCAAGTCACGTCATTTGGCACCACTCATATATTGCTAGAAAACACCAGGATTAGAATTCTTGACAGATAAACTTCTCCACGACTTACAACCGCCTCCACTGGCCTGCACTGTGAAGACCTTACAGGAAGAATGGAGTGCCTCATGTTGTTTGAAGGAAATACGTACAACAACCATCGACAGAGTGGAGTAAATATTTGACTCCTCAGACAACTATCCTTTTCCAAGTTATCCGACGTCTAAGTTACATGATCTTTGCACCAGGCGAGACTTTCGCGCCGATTTCCAGGTAGGTCAGCCTTGCAATTTGACATAGTTCCAATACTGAGCCACAATTTTTTTCGGAACAGAAGCCGGTGGATCAGTGTTGGGTCTACATTAAATTGCGGGGCTGACCTACCTGGACTTCCTCTGTAAGATACAACAAATTAGAGCTGGTGCTTTGTACTTGAAATGAATATTATATTTCACTTTTAAAGTTAATCACCTCTCTCAGTTTTCAGCGTATCTTGAAAGTATGTATTCCTGCATTAAACTTCACATTTACTATTTTTTTATCAAAAATTCTACTTAGCACTAGAGCCTAAAATTTAATAGTGATTGGAGCTCGTTTTGTTAACACAGAAGTGAAGAAGTGATTGAAAGGCAATTCAAACGTGCAATGAAATTTACTTTTTCATGGCATTTTTCAATGTTACTGAGAAGCGTAGGTACATCAGGTAGTCATATGGCTTGCCTTTGAACACATCGGTATTTCTTTTTTTTTCTTTTTTCGATTGGAAGTTTAACGACCACCGTGAGCAACTCAATGGGCTATAAGCAGTCGCCAGTCCCTAATTTAGGGTCACTGGTTCCAGGGAAGGGAAAGAGCCAGTGCCGTAAGAAAAGCACAACATCCATGCCTCGTCGAGATTCGAACCCGGACCCCTTTCCGGACGAATGATCAGAGGCCATCGCTTAGACCACTGCGCCACTGGGGCGGCCATCGGTATTTCCTGGGTTTATATTAAATTTATGGCATTTCTGTTTTGTTGCATTATTATTACCGTTTCAGCATTTGCAAATTATCTTCCATCAGAAGCAACACATTTCACTTTCAAGTACATACATCCAGAAAGTATAACTTAAACTTGGTAATATAATTTTATGTTTTTGAAGTGTATTCCAAAACATGATCTGTTTCGCCAGTAATACTTGCTTAAATGATTCTCCAAATCATATTTTGCATGCTTCTGATCTAGGGTGTTGAATGTTTTTCTCAATCAATGTATTTACTTCATCTGAAGTCTTATATCTAGAAAAAACGGACCATTAAAAGATATAAATTTCGTAATTCGACTTTGATAAGTTTATGTCGAGGAAAAATGCCAGCGAACTTTTTATCACCCAGGATATTCAAACACGATGTGAATTAGGAAAAAAAATAATCGATTAAGTTTCTTGTACTGCAACATTTCTTTGTATCGAAACCTTAAATTTTCCAAAACTGCGTCCTTAACTGGCACATTCGAAATCTGCTGCAAACCATTCCTAAAATTACCTGCTTGCTAATGCTTACAAATTCTGACGTTTGAGGCTATGTGCATTACATTTTATCACAGCTCAAAATGTTACTCTCATATTTGTTACTAAAGGAAATTCTAGGTTATTAAACTGATTTCATAAACGTATACTAGATTTTTTGGCCAGGAACGTTTAGGTGAATTGGTGATCACATTGAGGAACCAATACAGTTGGTACATTAAAGAAAAAAATTAAGGCTACGAGAAAAGGACCTACTTTCTTTGTGAATGATCAGGCCCGTAGGTATTTTGTAATCCAAGAATTTCGCCCTTAGTTTTTTGACCAGTTTGACTAACATTATTGGTTCACTAAACAAAATATAAGGGCAGGACATTATAAAATTCAATATGTAGGTCAAATTTTGAGTAATGTATTTAAGAAAGTAAATGTTGCGTTCAATCAATGTTAATGCTGAGATAATTTTTGGAAATTTGAATTTTCAATCTCCCCGCAAATTCCAAAAAAAAAAGGGTACCTTTGAAACCATATATGCAGGCCACAAACTCCTTCCATTGTTGAGAATGAAAATATATCACGTTCTAGAAGAAATAAATACCACCTGCATAGTTCACGTTGAAAAAAACTTGGTGAAATTGTCGAACACAATATCATATAGTTATCAAGACTGCCCAAATCAAAAGTAAGACTGACATCTAAGCCTTCAATTAAGGATGATTCGTTTGGCACATCACGTGAGGGTGGCGCTCATCTGCTGAAGCTACAAAGTATTGAAATTCATACCTTATCACCATATTATATACATATGTCTGTGTACGATCACCGTAACTGGAACTCGAGGGAGGTGTATACGCCAGTTAATATCCAACTAATTCGGAGTATAGAGGGTTTTATCACAGACATTTCAGTTACAAGAGGCAGAAGAAGGTGGACCCAGAGAAATAATTCCTATAAATGTATCTTTAAGAAAGAATTATTTGTATATATCTGCAAATAGAAGCTCAGACAGTGTAGGGAAAGTCTCAACATCCAGCGATACACCACTGTTTTTGGGGGAAGTGATGATACTTTTCCTGTAGAGTTATCCCTGTACTATATTCCAGCAGGAAAACGCTCGTATACATGTGTCCCTGAATTTTCAAGACATCTTTTATGCATGACACATACCTCTTCTTGCATGGCCTGAACGTTCACCTGCACGTTCACCTGATATGTCCCCAATCGAATATATCTGGTACATGATAGCTAATCGACTGGCCCGCTAAGAGCCTGTTATCACAAAATAACTCTGGTCCCTCATAGAAGCATGCTGACAGGCTACTAATAAAAAACTAGTTTATTCTACATAGCAGACGTCTAGAGACTGTTATTGTTGATCGAGTTGTATTCACACTATACTGAATTTTGAAGCCAAAACTTTTGTATTGCTCTGCAGAGTAATCAGTTATCTCCTGTAGTATGAGGAATCTGTAATATACTGTACATATAGTATTTCTTTTGAATAGCGCGATTCTTTCTCAGTGCTGCAGTTCTCACAAACGGTAGTGAATTTATGTGATTTATTCAACGCACAACATCTAATCGTGGTTCTTGGCTGGTAAGTCATAAATCACGAGGGTGACCAACCGGACTGATGAGTGTGGGGCAATGTTCTTCTAATTTCAGTGATATGGTTATACCGCAATGTGACTGTCGCCAGATCCACTTCAGTGGGAGCAGATCGCTTTGAGTGGAGGTATGGTGGATATTTATCAAGAAGAGACAATATTTTGTTTACACATCACCTGAGCTTCAGTCACTGCAGGCTTGGTTTAACCAGAGAAGATAAGAGAAATCGTGGATCGGAAATGACAAGATTGGAAGACACTACGATCAAAATAAAATTCCTGAAGTCGCAGTGAGATATACTTGTACATATTGCTAAAAACTTGATCAGCGATGCACAACTAAAATATCACACTCGACACAGAACAAGAGGAAACACTCATAAGTAGACCACGTGTGAGTTGTGTGAATAAATTTCGGAAGCATGCCGAAGTCACACAGGGAAAACATAGTCTAGACATACAATTGTTAAATAAACTTAGGGAAAGGGATTATAATAATTGAAAATTAATATGGCGGTTTTCGTTTAATATAAGTGTTGGAAATACACTGAAGAGCAATTGAATTAGAGGCATATGGAGTTATTTAAATGTGGCGTTGTGGTTTCCCTGTAAACGGAAACGACATGACGTATGCAGCTATCCGACAATATAAGGCGTGATGCGAAGGGAATCAGTAGGAGTCGGACGCAGTGTAGTTAAGACGAAGGATCTAAGCGCATTTGATCGTGGGCAAATTGTCGAGACCCGACGAATGTGTCACCCTATATCGGAAGTCGTGCAGACAATGGAATTTTAACGAGCCACTGCGTCACGTGTGCACCGTGAGTACATTAAATACGGTAAAACCATCCCAGCAAAGGCCAAATGCCGTGGACAACAGCGTGTGGATGGGCGGGGTCATCGTCGGCTAGCTCACATTGTAACAGCGGATAGACGGACCACAGTGCAAGAAATCACTCGGAAATTTAACGCTGGTGCACAAAAACGTACAAGTAGACACACCATCCACCATCCAGAACCATCTCCTCGCTATGGGGTACAGAAGCCATCGTCCCACGAGGGTATCGCTGCTGACCGCACATTACAGGGTACAAAAATTAGCATGGGCGGGGGAACATCGCCACTGGACCATAGACATGTGGAAAAATGTTGCCTGCACTGATGAGTCGAGATTCACGTTGGTACATGCGAATGGCAGGATACGAGTACTGCGCAAACCACATGAAGCGATGAATCCTTCTTGCCAGCAAGGTACTCTTCAAGTTGGTGGGGGTGGCATTCTCGTATGGGGATTGCTTACGTGGACTGAAATGGTACCCCTGGTACGTGAGACATCGTCCCTCACAGGTCAACGTTACCGGGATATCTTGGACGACAATTTGCTCCCGTTTGTGCGTCTTCAACATCCCGTTGGGGACCTCATCCTGCACGAAGACAATGCACCGTGCCATCGCTCCCGATCTGCATCCGAATGGTTGGATGAACACTTAACCGACGTGACCTAGCTTCCTTGGTCAGCTAGGTCAACTGACTCAATATCATAGAGCACATCTGGGACGCCATCGAGAGAGATGCTCATGGCTCTCACCCCCTCCATCAAATCTTCGTAAACTGTGGGAGTTTGTTCAGGGGTAGTGTATCCGTATGGCTTCCCAAAGTTTCCGGTGTCTTGTCGAGTCCATGCCGTGACGAATCGCCGTCGTCATCAGGGCGAAAGGTGGTGCTACACGTTACTAGATAGGTATCTCTAATTCAATTACTCTTCAGTGTATAATATTAAGCAGCTAACCGTTTTATGATTCACTTTATTTTCTAAAAAATAATATTCTTTAACACGTTAAACATTTTATATTTATTTGTCTCAATTCTTTTCTTTTAGCGGACAGCCTTTTGCAAGGCTCTTAAAACTTGTTCCAAACAGAAAAGATGATGTAATTGTCAGTTCGTTTGGAGCATGGAGGTAGGAATAAGAGGAGATACTGTCGCCAACTCTTCCCATGATAGCAAAGTGAAGCCGGGTTTGTACGCTTACGCGGTGAAGGTAGTACCGCCAGCTTTGGAGTGGTTACCCTCAAGATGCAAAATCAGACAGTTTTCCGTAGGGAAGCATTAGCAAGACCCTGTTCGTTTCTGAGGATTTTACATTGTCTTAAATTATAAGCGAAATGGAAAAGCAGTGGAAGAGGTTTAAGAAACTCTTAGGTTTACATGAAAGGAATTTCAGAACAAAAACTTAGATTTTCATTGAGAAAAAGAGATCTAAAAAAGGGTATTCGTAACAACTGAGACGTATATGATCTGACGATTTAAAATGTGTTTATACTAAACATAATTTTATAAAACGTTTAAAAACTTTATCTGTCGGATTATCGTAAAATATTGTTTATCATAGAAATTGTTACGGTCGAGCTTCAGAGAATTTGTATTATGAATGAATTTTTCAAAAGATCGCACTTTGAAGGGAGAGAACACATCTGCCATGTTGTCAGGAGGAAAATTAAAGTAAACAACGCCATTCCACATATGTGTTACTTGAAGAACAATCATGATTGTTCATAAGCAAATAAACAAGGGCAGGGGGAACAATATTCCCATTTAATATTATTATTAAAAAAAAACAAAGATTCATGAAATACCTAGATTTTATTTCCAAGCCTTTATAGAAAAAGTGGAGCATCTGCGAGCCTGTTTAAAGAAATTTAAAAAATCAGACTCAAAATATGACGTTACTGTGTCTCCGTGTTAGTTTTTATAATTGCTTTAAGCTCTTGACTGATTTTAGTTACTTCTAATGGAGGTAGGAAATTCCAACTGGTTTGGTTAGAACTGTGGTGGGCTTCAAAGGTATGAATGTAAATAATTTAAAACCTACAGGCCTTAATAGGAAGGGAACTTTTTTCGGGGGGGTTACCTTTTTAAAGGGTGCAGTTTCCAAATATAGCAAAAAATGTACAATTTATTAGTTTGTGGAAATAGGATTTAAAAGTTCTGCTGATAGTAAAGGAAATTCAACTTGATAAAATGTCTTGATAAAAACAGATTTACATAAGCAGTAGAAATAAATCCTACTGTAATATCTCTTTTAAAATAAGTCCAACTGCATTCAAAATATTATAATTCGAATACACATCACTATTAAGAGAGGCACATTCATAATGTAATAAGTTAATAGCTTTTAAGTAGTAAATGAAACAGACGTGTGTATATAATAAGGATTTTTAATTTGGTTTTTAAAATATACGTATACCATTTATGAGCAAGGTTATATTTATTAATAAAGAATTCATTGAGGATAAATCCTACAGTTTGTTGATAGCACAACATATGTTCAAGAATAGGAAAATCTAATCAACACAAGGTGATTAATTTTAGCTCTAATTACAGAAAGCATTGTTAACAGCAGCCCATATGCTAATGCACATTTAACCTACATTTTGTGGCCACAAAAATTAATGGATAACTAATCAGAAGGGTATGGGGAATATTGAATTGCACATTTTCTGCCATCAAATACTAAATCATTTTAGTTCACTGTTATTCATGTAACATCTCCAGTACCAAAATCTGATTTCCAAAAATAATGCTGACCTTTTAAGCTAGAACTTCTTACAGCAGCCTATTTCATCTGATTAGTTAAGTAATAAAGTTTTCACTCAAGTAATTTATTTGTTTACCATAACTATACATTTTCATATATTGCAATTAATATCTTTATAATTTAATGCTGTTATATTTTTACTTCAGCTGAATTTAAGATTTCCCCCTTTCTGTCATCAAAAAGCCTAGCTGTAAGCTGCATTTCACACACATTATATACATTGTAAGCTGTAGAAAATATGTCAGTACTATCCTTTCCTAATGAGGATTCAATATACCTCTAGACCATCAGCAGTTACCACGGCTCTGAAATCCTGCGGTATTGAAGATGCATACATTAATATTATTAATAACATCTATGAAAATGCAAGTGCAAAGATTCGGCTGTTTGAAAATACAACACACATAAAAATTGGAAAGGGAGTGAGACAAGGTGACACCATATCTCCGAAGCTCTTTAATGCCACATTGGAAAATGTCTTTCAATCACTGAACTGGGAAAACAAAGGGATAAAGATTAATGGAGATTATCTAACCCACCTTCGTTTTGCTGATGACATAGTCATTTTTGCAACTACCCCATCAGAGCTGCAGAGTATGATCCAGGAACTTGCTGACAAGAGTAAAGAAGTGGGATTAAAAATGAACTTTCAGAAGACAAAAGTGATGTTCAATGCTTTTACAAGAAATGAAGATTTATCGATTGATGGAGAAAAACTGGAGATAACAGACACGTATGTTTATCTTGGACAGCAGATATCAAGTGAGGGTCACATTGATGAAGAAATTAATCGGCGTACAAAACTTGCCTGGAGAGCTTTTGGAAGAAACAGCATAATTTTCAAGAGCAATATGCCATTATGTCTTAAAAGAAAAGTGTTTGATCAATGCATCCTTCCAATGCTTACGTATGGTGCAGAGACGTGGACCTTAACTAAAAGAGACATACAAAGGCTGCAGACAACTCAAAGAAGCATGGAGAGGTGCATGCTTGGTATAACCAGGAGAGATAAGAAGAGGAACTCGTGGATCCGAAAAATGACGAGAGTGGAAGACATCATGATCAGAGTTAAATCCCTGAAATGGCAATGGGCTGGACATACTGCCAGAAGGACAGACCATAGATGGACAGCCGAAATTTTAGATTGGATTCCAAGGGACAGGAAAAGACCCAGAAAAAGACCACATGGGAGATGGGTGGATGAAATTCGTAAATATGCGGGAGTGACATGGAGGAGACTGGCACAAGACAGACCGTTGTGGAGGAAACTTGGGGAGACCTTCGTCCAGCAGTGGATTGATAATGGTTGACAATGATGATGATGATGATGACACAAAACAAAAGACAATGAGCTAGTTAGAACATGAAGAAATATTATTATGATTTGATGCCCACATACATATTAAACTTCTTGAAGTCATTTTAATATATGTGAGAAAAGAAAAGCTTACCCAACAGTATTTGCAGCTGGAACGTAACATACTGCTGCAATTCGACCATTAAAGACAAGTATTTGTATCGAAATTTATATGTAAATCCAATACAAAGCACTTATCTGAAATAGTTCAATCTCATCTTCAGTAACCTTCACTAGCAGCAGCAAAATGCTTTCCTTCACATACAATGGGTGCCACCCCAGGTATGAGTGGCTTTTCTATTAAAAGGCTTAGTCCTTCAGTCCTAATGGGAAAACAAAAAATGAAGGGTGGGGGACGCATGGACACACAATGAATACAAAAGAATATAAAAAAATAGGCAATACAGGAAATCTGTAACCACTGTCAAAATATGGGGTGCAAGATATTTACACTGATGTGCAAAACGGTTCAGTCTAATTACACTGAGCTAATCAGAACATGAACTGTGAGCAAATAAACCACAATAAATATTTGAGTGTTTCAGCTACCACAAATACCTCAGCTTTGAAGAAATTACAATCTGTTGATAAAACAGAGACAGGTCATAAGCTGGATAGACAAAACACACATGCCACACCCACTGTGCAAGGAATGACCTCTTAGCTACATCTCACTGATTTTACCAAAAAAAAAAAAAGAAGTTATATATGATGTAAAGGAAGAAAAGGTAAAAAGAAGGACTTTAAACATCAACAGACCCAAAAGGGGAAAGCTTAATTAGAGCATATATGCTGTAGAGCATTAATGCTGCAACTAATGTTAGACAGAAAAAGCAAATTATTCATGAGAGAGTTAAAATGCATGAAAACAATGTTTAATCTCAGAACATGTACACGCTTTACAGAATAGCAACTAACTCAGGTAAAGAAAACATTTGGTACCAGAAGTGAATGAAATATAATTGACTGAGAGCTTATTTATGGAATATCAAAGTAACTGATGATCCTAAATGTTTACTGCTCCGTAAAATGAATAAGAGAACATGAAGTTTTAGAATTCCAAAAATGTGCAATGACTGGAAATGGGGTGGCAGAAGAGAATCAAATCAATTTTTGGAATGAACCGGAAATACAGGCAATTTAGAGATGTATGATTGCTGTGTTAATAATTCTAATGTATTTCCATGTATTATGACAATATTTCTTCAAAAATCAAAATGTACAAACATATGTTTACAGGGTCAATCATAGTTCGAGAGGAGCCAGATATGCAAATCTTAACTGTAAGGTACTCATGTTCGGTCACGTTCAAATGTTTCCTTGTTCATTTGTCTACTTCTAATTTTTAATATTTTAAATATCTGTGGACCCTTTGTGTTTGGACTTTCACTTGTATCATCTACTGAGTTTAGTATCACCATCATTTTATGTTTCACATTCGAAGTGGTTTTGTTGTGAATCATGAGATATTAACAGTGGTGTCTTGCGTTGTCATATAATTCCAAGAAACAGTAAGGGCAGTGTCTTACATCCAAAAGTTACTGTTTTAATGTCTTCTGCTAATCCAGAAAATCTGTATTTGCAGTGCGAAATTCAGTTGTAAATAAAGGAGTTCCAGTTCTATTAACTGATCTTGTAGCACACTATCTGAAGCACCTTGTCTATTAGTTTACAATGAGTATTATTTACTAGCTATCGTCAAATCTGCAATTTACAGTAGTATACTGGGCAGGAAAAAAGAAATACATGAACTTTTGGTAAATGTAGTTTATTCCTATCGTTGTTGTTTATAGTGCAAAGTTTTTGGATATGAACACTGTTATAATTATAGGTCGGTATTAATAATTCAAAGACGATTATCTTAATAATGTAGTTTTTTTATATTAAACATCCTTTTAGACGTGGTTCAGTTATGAATACCCCTCCGATTACATTACCTACACTATTCCAGAAAAATGTGCTACAACTTTCGTAAACAGCTTTGTATTACCTACGTAAACGTAGCGACTTCTTTAATTTTGCTACAAATTTAGAACATTACATGATATTCCAAAATGAAGCAAACCACAGCAAAATATACAGTAGCCATTCACAGTAAATTCCAATCGACGATTGAATCCCAACGAACTTAATTAAACCTAGTAAACGGTAAATAAAGTGATACCAACCGGTGGAATGAGGTTACCTGGTATTTTCTTTTTAAATGTATTGCATAGCTGAATGCAACGCAGGATCCCATGGAACTAAATATGAACAAGCTAAGGTATGCTGTCAAACACAAAAAAAAAAAATCTACGCTGCCAAACCAGTTTAACAAAAAATATGAGCCTCTAAAAATCACAAATTTTCAATGTTTCCTATGGCAGACACGAACAAGACGGTAACCAAGCACGTAAACAGATCAGCTTTAGAAATCTGCCGTTAAGGCGTCTCCTATATTTCCTACTTCTATGGTTTCGAGTTACGCATCGTTCTACTTTATCGGAAAGCCGCTGTCTCATCGATATGCGTCTTGCAGAAGTGTTTGCTAAAAGGTTTCACGTCACGTTAGCTGCAATTTACTGCAATTTAACTTTTTGCTCGCTAAAGATATATATCTGCAGTATGTTACTTAGAGTAAGGGTAAGGTAAAGGATCAATATACCTTTGTGTAAATCAAGAGGTAAAATAAACGTTCAAGCTGCCAAACATGCATATATTCATATGTCCAATTTTGAAAGAAAAGCATTGCTACAGAAAACCGGATATGTCCTGCATTCATTTTAGCGATATATAGCTATGTGTATTAATGTAGATATCTTTTTAAGCCTCGCCGATAGCCGAAAAAAAATATATAGCTAAACTAGGCTAGAGTTCCTACTTGAATACAGTAGAATTCCGAAACTTTTGACCTACACTGTTTCTTTAAATGCAAATTTGAAACATCATAAATTATCGGATAGTCAATATTCCGAATTAATATGTGTAGAACTATTATGTATTTTGAACAAACTTTTAAACCGGGAAAACATCACTTGCAATGAAAATCGAAGAAAAATCTACTGTACAAAGTATTTCAAGTTTGCTATGCATTTCAAAGAATCGAGATATACAGCACAAAAAGGAATGCTACTTTTTAGTTTATGCTTTTCATAATACTAAAGATTAAGTTTTGCCATATATCCCGAATCAGCGGACACGTTATGTTCATTCGCATAATAGTTCGCCAGATTGTATGGTCTGAGAAACGTTGATCTTTCGCCTGGTTGCAACCAGGCCTATCGTTACTTGAAGATCTCGGGGCAATTTTTTAGAACATTTTAAGCAAACCGCTGTTTCAACTCAGCTGAAAATAATACCGATGTCCGTTTAGGGCACATTGATCAATGTGTTTCCTGCGTACCATTCACACTATACTTTAATTGTGGCCCACGAAATGCTAACAATAAAAACTGCCTCTCCCAGTATTTTTGTGCATGGTTTTTAAAAGCTCTGGAAAACTGAAATTTCCTTTTCTTCCCGCGTTTCAGGTGTTTCGTAGTGGTAAAGTGACAATCCGAAAAGTTCGAAATCAAAAGATGGATGTTATATAAAATAAAATAATACTTAAAATGTGAAGAACCATTTATCCCCACCAAGAATATCGTCCCATAAAAAATAATTAAATGAAAAACCCATCAGACGGCGGACAGAAGGAAAGTTTGAGCATCAGATTCTGTCACCAGTAGATTAAAACAATTTGGTTTGAATTCAGATTATTTTAAATGAATGGACACGACAGCTAAAGACATTTTAAGAATTTATTGAAATGTTTAGACATAGCTGAAAAAAAATATTTTCAATATACTGTTCACATAACTCCTCAAACTCGTTGGAAAAGAATTAGAGTCAGTTCTTCATACGATTATTATTGGGGAGTACTTATTTTAGATTACCATGTTATTTGCATTAATGAAACACTTACTGAATGAAGGCTCATTAATGTTGGTAATTCTATCTTCGGTTCTTACTCGCCATTCTGTCTCTTTAGTAGTTTTCATAAAGTTGCCAAACTTTAAAACAGTTAATTATATATTTAAAATAGTAAAACAGTACTAGTAATCTCAATTTACTTGCGTAAAAAAGAATTCAAATTTCCAAGTTCTAGTAGATAAACCCGATGACCTTTTCGAGGGAGGTAGGCAGTAGACACCAAAAGCAGTTTTCTGTCTTCCTTCCTTTTGTGGGAAAGCCATCTGGTTGATGCGCGAAAGCTTGGAAACTCTGAATTTTGTTTTGTGCAAATAAATTTGGATTACTAGTATAGTTTTACAATTTTAAGTATATTTCGTCTGCAGTTATTTCCTCGTAATCAATTAGAAATATATATAGATGTTCGCATAACACACATTCTGTTTCAACACGAATGATTTAAGTTTAAATTAATTTTTTTGTCGGCTATGATACCCTTTATATTCCTACAGCTGATTTCATGGTACGTTTTGAATGAAATTTGAGGTTGCAGATGAACGAGTCTAAAATCAAAATAAAATGACGCTGAACAAAACAAAGAAAAAATTAAATAACTTACCGTATTCTTATTTGGTGCATTGCAAAAATGCCAACAGCTTTAATTGTGAGTATTTGAAAACTAAACTGTCCTGTTTAATTTTCTTGAAAACTTCAGCTTCAGTCATGTTGCGATTATTTCAAAAGTAAAAAGAAAGAAGGCGTACATTTATGGATGAATTAGACTCCGAAATGTCCCTTTCACGTTTAGAAATTCTCCATGTGAAATAACCTTTCTCAAATATTATTATCTGGTATTACAACAAAAGATAATAGTCATCAAATCTCATGATCTCTGAAAATATATGCATACTTTCTTCAAATACCCAACATTCTTTATAAAATTTAAACATTTTTCATATTTTTTATATCTTTCTATACCAATGCTAAAAATTACTACTAGTAATCATTTGCTTTAAATGCCTATACCATTGAATATGCATTTTCGACGAAATGTTTAAAATGGATTATTTGAATTTAACATTTTTAGTTTATGTACACGTTTTACTCTTGATATATTTAGTAAATCACAATTTTCAGTTTAAATTGTCATATTAACAATAATATCAAAACCAAAGCTGGATTTGAAGAGGTAAATTTTCCCTAAACGCTTCTTTTAGGCTTAACGTTTTAGAATTCAGTTTCACATGCGGGAAATAATGTACAGAATCTGTCATCGGCAGTTTCTTTAGTTTAAAAACCTTTTCCTCCTCCCGGAGCAATTCCTGCGTCGCTTACCCCTGTTTTCAAGGAATGAATGTTGTTAATAAAAAACTAATATTAAAAAAAACCCACAAAGGCACCCTTTAGACACGATCGATTGTAAATAAGCGCTTTTTTAAGCTTACGTATTAGAATTCAGTTTCACGTTTGCAAATCAATGTACAGAATATGTCGTTCGCAGAGCCTTTCTGTAGAAACAAGGAAAACTGACCGTGTCCATTGCTTTTTATTACGTACATTGTCATTCAGTACTGTTAATCGCACCGTGGCTCCCTGCACAACGTAAATTCCTGTATTATATGAATTACGTCATAAACATGACCAACAGCTTATGAATAAATTTGCCATTCGTGAATCGCAGAATGTTAAGAATCTCTAGACTTCCAAAGACTGGGGTGTAATTCCTAAATTCCTTCAATTCAAGACAACCGTGGAAGACCAGTGGTTTCACAAGAAGAAACGGCATCTTCGACAATAAACGCGCAATCACACTGTCCGATCCAGAAGAGTCAAAGTAATGTCACTCGAGTCCAAAGTGTGGTCTTTATACAAACAGCTGGCTACAGAGGTCACTCCTTTTGAATTCGATATTCTTCTCCGACGAGTAAATATGCTTGCCGATAGACAGTTCAGTTTGCTAAACACAAAGCACCACAATATGCTACAGCGCTTACTTCCAATGCAGCGATCCAGTCAGACGCAGCTTGGCGTGCCCATTGTTAATTTATCATCTAGGACATTTTCCAAGAAAGAACTAAAAATCCTCAACAAAGGTCAGAAGTTTGCGCTCCAGGATAACATCCGACCTAAAGAAATAATCCCACACGTGGAGAGCATTCTTCTAAGCATCCCTCCACATGAGAGAGATGCAATCCGGGTAAACTGCGCCTCCCAGCGTAGAAGGATTCTACGAAATGATGGGCGTAGCGCGTCGCCACAAGCCCGAAAAACTCTGGGTCTACTTAAAAAGGACAAGGCTATGACGTTCACCCTAACAGATCGTTCCCGACAAATTGGTGTGACGGACACGCAGGACTACAATAATAGGCTCAATGATTATATCAACCAATCCGGATCAATCGTGCAGTCAGTCGAGCTTTTAAACCGCTGGATCGCAATGGTGAAAGCAGTAGCCAAAATTCCAGCCCTGCCACAAGAGCTCAAGAAAGCGGCAAAACCAGCCCCAGACACCGATCTCCCCAGGTTATTTACGCAGATGAAACATCATAAGCAAGGAATGCCGATCCGCCCTATTGTCTCCAGGAGAAATTCAACATCAGCAAACCTGGAGAAGGCAATGTCTAAATGTTTTCCAGATATTTCTACCACCTTCGGATAGAGCTCTATCCTCATCCCAAGAATCAAGGGCGTTCACCTAGGGAAGAATGATATTATGGGAAATTTCGATGTCACAGCTCCAGGACGATGAAAATTTGTTGCCTCGGTGGCGCAGTGGTCTAAGGCGTTGGCCTCTGATCATTCATCCGTAAGGGGTCCGGGTTCGAATCCCGGTGAGGCATGGATGTTGGTTGTGTTTGTCTTACGGCACTGGCTCTCTCCCTTCCCTGGAACCAGTGACCCTAAATTAGGGACGGGCGACTGCTTATAGCCCACTGAGTTGCTCACGGTGGTCGTTAAACCTCCAATCAAAACAAAAAAAAAATGTCACAGCGATGTACCCGTCTGTCCCAGCGCAAGAATCAACCAATAACCTTAAGTCATTGAAAATTCCATTCTTTCAGACCGCGATATCATCTTAGCCATCATAAAAACTTTGAAAGTTCTTACTGATTCTAAGTTTTTTCACTTTTTGTTCAAAGATGTTCCATTTAACAAAAGGAGAACCAATGGGCTCCTCCTTGTCAGCCGTTCTTGCAGAAGCCATTTTGCGACATATGGAAGATTCCATTTCAAAATCCGGAAGACTAGTTCCAAAGATAAGGCTAAGATACGCAGACGACATCTTTTTTGTTTGGAGTCACGGCAATGTATCCCTAAATGTTTTCTTAGATCGCATGAACTTCGCCCACCAAAAGATAAATTCACTGCTCAATATGAAAAGGATGTAAGCCTCCTGTTTTTATACATCTTAGTCCGAAGAAAGCCCTCTGGAAATTTTAAAACACAAGTGTATTACAAACCATGTTACGTTCATAAACGATTCCTCGCTTTATCTGCAGAGCCCAGCTCACACAAGTACGCCTAGTTTATAGCTCGAGCTAAGAGAGCTTACGATCTCTCTTCGAATAAAGAGGATCTACATGCAAAAATCTGCAACCTAAGAAAGTTTGCCACTGCAGCTGGATACAACACTGAACTCATCGAAAGGATAATACATGAAGCATCTCTGAAAGGAACAAAGCGCGCACAAATTTCATCTCCGGATAGAGCACGTTTTGTCAGATCCATACCATACTTACCAACTGAAGAATACTCTGCGTAAACTGAGGCTTGATATAAGTCCAAGTTCCCCAGGGAAGATAGGGACCATTCAGACCGCTAAGCGTGACAGGCAACCACTACCCACCCAAGCCGGAGTATACGGCATTACATTAATATACCCGGACGCATCCACGCGGTGGTATATCGGAAAGACAAAGAGGTATTTCCACCTCAGAGAGAAACAGCACAAACGGGGTATAAAAAACAAAACACTAACTACCGTGTTAGCGCGAGACGTGAAGTTTAAGTATGCCCAACCGATCTGGAAGGATATAAGAAAACTTGCGCCCTATAGCGGTCCTAGATCAACAGCCATCAGAGAATCAATCGATATTCTATCATGCAGTATCGTTTGTAACACAGACACAACTGCTGAAATTTCTCCTATCGATCACAAGGTGTTAGACATTAAGACCACCTGATCACTGGAAAATCAAAGAGCGTGCGGCATAATACGAGTCTCATGCCATAAGTGATTTAAAATGTTTACAATTGCATTTATTCTTAAACTTTTCTCTTAAGTGTTTTTTTTTTTTTTTTGGTTGGAGGTTTAACGACCACCGTGAGCAACTCAATAGGCTATAAGCAGTCGCCCGTCCCTAATTTATGGTCACTGGTTCCAGGGAAGGGAGAGAGCCAGTACCGTAGACAAACACAACATCCCTGCCAGACCGGGATTCGAACCCAGACCCCTTACGGACGAACGATCAGAGTCCAGCGCCTTAGACCACTGCGCCACCTGGGCGGCTAAGTGTTTATATTCAGAAGCCTGAAGATTCTGCCCGTTGGCAGCGAAATCTTTCGAAAGTTTTGTAATTTAACTCATAGTAACGGATTAGATATACATATTAATTAATATATTATTTCGTATTATTATAATAACCGGTGATTTTAACGTTGTTGTAAATCGGTTCGTTTGGGTTTTCGCGATTAGATAACTTTAACTGCAATCACATTAAGCGGTGCCTACTGTATCATAAATGCTAAAAGAAAAACTCTGAAACTGAAATATATATTTCTTCTTATTTTACGAATAATACACTGAAAGCTAGTAATAAAATGATACATATGGAAAATACAGTGCTTAAATAAATAACGTACCACGTTACTTTGGTGAAATCATGCACGCTAATTGTGTAATATCTTGCCGAAACCTGAGAAACATAAGTAGAGAGTCGCGCAAGCAGACGATGGATGCATATTCTTATGTAAATTAGCTTTTATATCATCGGAATGCATAAATCACTGATTATGCTACAACCGGGCTTTTTTTACTGAAGGTTTAACGACCACCGTGAGCAACTCAATGGGCTATAAACAGTCGTCCGTCCCTAATGTAGGGCCACTGATTCCAGGGAAAGGAGGGAGCCAGCGCCGTAAAACAAACACAACATCCATGCCTCTCCGGGATTCGAACGCTGGCCCTTCTCGGACGAATGATCATAAGCCAGCGCTTAGACCACTCCGCCACCGGAGCAGCACTGGTCTTCCGTAACTTCCTTATTCAGTCGCGTTCATCATTACATTTAATATATTGAAGTCTTCTATTCGAATAATGTCCCGACAGTATGATTTACTGGAATCAACGGTGTGAAGAATGTCTGGCAGGCTAGAAAGTGGTCATATAGAGCGGGTGTTTGCAGAAGTCATTAGGGTATCACGGTGTTATTTTCTGACTGTGGACACGATTCTAGGATACGGAAATTGTGTGAAGAATAATGCCAAGTCAAGGCGTTCCACGAGCAACTGCAGCAAGGTACAACCGCTATTTACTTTTAAAAACGATTCGGAACAGGAACCAAACTGTTGCTCAGCTCTTGTGAGGGTTTTTCCTGTCATCAGGACGAATTTGTCAATTAAAGCTCACAGCAGTCGCCTTCACCAGTGTGTCCTTTATGCACGTATGCCAATAGTTTTGAACTTTAAACCACGCGACAATATACGGCCCGTTGGAACTAATGAAGAGCATCGTGTTTAGGGATAGGACGCGTGGAGGAAAGATCTGGGTTCTGACTAGTCCAGATTCAGCCTTGAATCTGACATCGACTGCTTCTTTTCTGGAGGAAAACCGGCACACAAAATAACGTAGCTTTTGTTCAGGAAACATCAAATTACGTTGGACATGATTTGTTGGTCTGTGCTGGCATAAGTGTCGGTGCACGTACGGACATGTACCATTACTTGCTTTCAGTGTTGCGAGAAAACATTAAAATAAAATATCCCAGAATTTGGAGGAAAATCCTTCTCACTAAATGGACAGGCTCACTCAAGTTCTAAAAATAACAAATGAACATAAATTGGAAACCAATTAAGCAACCCCCCTCCACCACCAAAGCTATTTACTATTATAATATTATATGCTTAAAGAGCAACAATTTCTGGGGCTGCTGGTCAGACATATTCGTTTCAAAAGTTGTTGTCAAAGGAATTACTTCCTGAGGAAAACGTGCTCCGTTAAACTGGCAAGTCCTCTGTCTCACTTAAGTATTCAGTAAAAAAACTATTTTCCTCAATCTCTCTTTTGGTGATATTTCGGAAATCAAATTTCCCACATTCATGCCTCTGTTGAGGTTGATATTACCCAAGTCTTTTTTTTACAATGTATGTATTTTGTTATCGTTTAGGGCAAAGAAATTCCAATTCTACATGTTATTATTCATATTTCTTCTCAGCCTCATTTACCTCATGCTCAAGTTTCACAACGTCCATGAAGATAAACGATCCCTGCACTTAGTTGCTTGTTACAAGAAGTGTAACTTCAGACATCAAATTTCACGGAAGGAATTCAGAATCTTGAGTGGCATGGCATCTTTATGTAACTAATTAAGTCGTATTTCTCTTGCAAAGAAAAATCGTGGTACTAAAATTAAGAGTTATAATACCCTCCATTGATAGATGTGTGAAAAGCTGTTTGTGAAATGTACAAGTAAAGATAGACCAAAAAACTAGGACTGAACACTACTGGAGGAATACTAACTACAAAAGAAATAAATAATTTTACCGCTTGCTTTTACAATGATCAGTTTAATAAAATGAATCATTGAATCCCAAATGCTTCCACTTCTTCGTATTAAGATTACGAAGTGTTTGAATCAGTGTACTTGTCTGCGGTCACGTTTTGTACGGGGGTGTCTTGTGTTCCTTAATATTTCTGCAACAGCATTTAGATGTTAAAAGACTTATTAACGCTGTTGATGACGGCCGGCGTTTTCGACTTTACAGTACATACATGAAAAATTACAACTCTCGAGATCGTTGAAGAACTTAAGTATAATGAACTCATACATAGATTTTGTCACACATAAAATATAGAAGTTATAATCCATTTGAAACACAAAGTTTCTAATCTGGAATATGTGTTCGCCACCCCGGTGGCGCAGTGGTCTAATCGATGGCCTCTAATTATTCGTCGAAAAAGGCTCCGGGTTCGAATTCCGGTGAGGCATGGATGTTGTGTTTGTCTTATGTCACTGGCTCTCTCCCTTCCCTGTTACCAGGGGCTCTAAATTAGAGACGGTCGACTGCTTATAGCCCATTGAGTTGTTCGCGGTGGTCGTTATACTTTCACTCAAAAAAAAAAAAAAAAAAAAGAATATGTGTTCACTTTGACATCTTTCTTTGTTAGCGCACTAATTATCTTATGGTAGATATACCTTTTTCCGTAAAAAGAAGATAAGTCTTAAATTACGTACTTTGTATTTAAATCACACTCATTGTTCCGCCAGAGAAAGGTCCTTTTCAATTTGTTAGCTAAAGAAAAAAGTGCAGAAGAATCTATTGTCACAATCTCCTGCTTCATAACACTTCGAAAATTCTCTAAGTGTTTCTTAGTTATAAATTTATTCCAAGAGCACATGTAAATTCCAATCTGAAATTCCGAAATATGTTATTTTAAAACTTTTTTTAAGCTTTTTTTCAAAATAACAGTGAAATATGCTATTTTAATTGACTGTTTGATAATTGACTGTTTGATGTCGACTTTTTTTGTTATTTTTTAAATAAACCTTTTGTATTTGGTTAGACGTTTAACCATAAACAATCACTGTACTTCTTATTTGTATTGCCAGTCGTGGGTGCTGTCTTTTTCAATAACCAGGCCTTGCACTTTTAGATATTTCTTATCTTCTTTAAGAAAAATCTCTCATGAAATCATTAATTCCCATCACAGGCCAGAATATATATTTCTTCAATACATACAATATGTACATTTGCTGTATATTACGGTAACAATAGTAATAATATTATTTAGATCCTGTATTTGAAAGATAAAGCAACTTTAAATCCACGATAATTAATAACTGAACTGACATAGGCAAAACCATGCAAGAAATGAGAACGGCGATACCTTTGTCTTCTGCCTTTAAGCTCATGTCACTTCAAGTGAACAGCACTAATCGTTATAATCGTTATCACGACGGCTGCAAGACATTTATATATGTCAGTGCTGAAATACTGCTTGGAACGCGTTTATTTTAATTTGAAAGGCATCATTTTTAGCGTTCATAAACAAGTAATGAACACAGTTTGTCTCTTGTTTTTTAGTGTTGGAGCTTTGATTTTTTAAAATATAGAGGTTTTTGTATTCCGAACTTGCTTTACTAAAGGTGGAATTCTAATGCGAAACTCCAAGATATTGTTATTAATTCAATTTCGACCATATCTTCAACGAACTCCTGAAAATTACTCATTCAAAGAGTGTATGGTTCCTTTTTCATTTGGTGATAACAAGCAGAAGTTAAATAAAATATTATTATTGTATGTGGAGCACAATATACTTCACTTTGTTGAAACATGGTATTATCAGGTCATCCTAGAAGTAATGACGTTTTGCGAAAGCCCAACAGTAGTGAATCAGCTGGTGCCCAGACCATGACGTGGACCATGGTGAGTATAAGAGGGATCACGAGAGCAGACCTTCAAGGCCTTTGAGACTGCAAACGGGAGTTCTAGGTGCAGTCGTTGTGTACTTAAACCGAATAGGAAATGGCAGTGTCATAAGACCACATTCTGCACATTATGTTGTGTGAGTTCAGTATCGGCATCCAAAGATGATAGCAACTCGAAACATCAATGCCGAGTATGATCCTGGTACCCTGGAGTTCAGGAAATTCTAACGTTGGTTCCAGAAATTTCGAAGGGAGGACACTAGCCTCGAGGATAGTCAACGACCCAGACGGCCAGTTGAGCTGGATAACGACGTGCTGCTGTTGAGGGAAATACGCAGGCAACCGTCGAGGAATTGGCCACACTTGTTCATTCAACCCATTCCACTTTTCACCAGCATCTGCAGGACTTAGGTTATGTGTCGAAACTGGATAAGTGGGTCACCCATGATCTCACTCCACAACAGCTGCAACAGCGTGTGGACATTTGCACTTCTTTGCTCTTCCGTGAAAAAAGGGAGCCGTTTTTGCACATAATTTTCACTAGCGATGAAAAATAGATTGTTTATCACAACATTAAGCGTAAACGGCAGTGGCTTCCCAAAGGGAATGTGCCTGCAGCAGTGGTGAAACGAGGACGTTTCCCAATAAAGGTTTTGATGTTTGTGTGGTGGGATATGCAAGGCATAATCCATTACGAGCTACTGTCACCCAACAAAACCATTACACAGGAAGTCTACTGGCAGCAGCTGCAGCTTTTACGCACTGCTTTACAGAATAAACGTCCAGCACTCGTGAATCGTAAAGACATGCTGCTGCAGGAGGACAACGTAAAACCACAAAGCAAAACCACAAACAGCGAAAATGACCAGTGCCACGTTGCAGAACTTCGGATGGGAAAAACATAGGCATCCAGCATATTCCTCTGACATCGCCCCTACCGACTAGTACGTCTTTTGCAGCCTGCAAAACCATATTTCTGGGACTACACGTCGATATGTGGAGGTGCTACGGTGAACCGTTTCTGCCTTTTTTGCATCGAAACCCATTGAATTCTGCAAATCTAGGATTCAAAACCTTGTTAATTGATGGGATGAGGATGTAACTACCAGGGGCACTTATTATATAGATTTAAACATCTATTCTGAGTACGTTTTTTTCTTTTCTTCACACAATGAGAAAACGCCAGTATTTTGGGGATTATATGATATTTGAAGTCCTTGATCATATCAATCTACAATGTTCTCTAAAATTCTATTTTATGGGAGAGCTTGTGAAATTTCGGTTCCGCACTTTTGTAGGACAACTCAAACAAAGATTTCTCAATAACTTGAGTAAAAGTTACTGCAGAAAAATGAATCACATTTTTAAAAACATTGGTCTTATCTGACGCCAAATTTTCCCAGTGCTTGGCCTGCTTTTGAGAAAAAGCCCGAGATCATTTTAATACCATAAAACAGCCACTAGTCAAATGAAAATATATATATATATATTATTTCTATATTCAAAATGCTCTCTGTCGAAGTTAAATTTTAGGGTCACTTTTAAGTTTTCAGTCATTATATGTGTTGTTTAATCAAAGTAATTTATTTTTTATAAACTAGTTATTCTTCGATAGCTGCATGGCCTTGGCAATGAGCGTTAAATCGAAACTCGATATAGGCATAGAAAAAGTTAAAAGTTTTAAAAGTTTCAATTTAGAAACAGTTAAGTTTTTATCAATTATTATTTTAATTGGCCTATGATGTACATAATATCTCGTAGAAATATTGATACTTCGAACCGAAATCATTTTCTCGCTATCAGACTGATTTAAATTATTGCAAGCGTTAAATTTAAAGATAATAATTATTACGATTAAATGTAGTTTGATAAATAATTACTTGGATTTAATATAGTAATCCGCTAATGGACGATATGCAACTTTAATTTCGAAGCGAAGCAAAAAGCGAAACGAAAAACGGATGAAGCGATATTGATGTACTGAAAGCACTCTTTGAAACAGATTAATCAAATACATTTTATTTTATAATTTAGTGAAAGTTGTTTTTATTCTTATTTTTTATTTTTAGTGTCTTGAATATCTTTTGCATATCTGTATTTAGTATCCTGGATATCTTTGCGTATATGCTGTGGAATATAAATACAATTTAAAAATAGAACTGGGAAGATCATTTGTCATATGTGAAAGCTAACCCGCCTGAAAAACGAGGAAACACCAAGAACCGTTGCCTTCATTTATAGAGTATGTCAAGATATCACAAAATAGCGCAACTATCAATTTTCAGTTAGGTTTCATTAATTTTTGATTTATGTAATTGCATTTATTTGAAATTTCTAAATTGCTAAGTGGAGATAGCAGAATATAATAATACAATGATCCCTCATTAATGGCGCTCTAGAATGTGCATTTAAAAGATATTGATTCATTTTCATTGGCGGTAACATTATAAATTTTGAGAAAGGTGGACAGTGGCTTAGCGTTTGCAAATAAATTAAGAAAGTGGTTTGGAAATAATTAGGTGTAAGTGTTAGTTAGTGGCTTAGAGGAGGGAAAACTAATTAGAATTAGGAGACCATATGAAAGAAAATGCTCGTAATAAGGACGCAGAGCGTCTTTATGAATTAGAGCAAAACAGAGGGCGTAGTAGGCCTGTTTGGGGCTAACATCGGGTGACAGTTTAGCGGAGGACACCAGTATCCATGTGAGCAGCCATCAATCGTCAAGAGAGCTATGGTGTAAACACAGGAACGTCCAACACAGATAAACTGCCTTTTCCTGACACACACACACAAAATTACCTGTACCATGAAAATATCAGGGAAAGATGGAATTAATATTTTGCTAAATGGTGTCATGCCATCAACATTCCATACTTGTGTGTGCGGCACTGCCACATACCGCAATCTGCGATAACAGATTTTGACCATAAATATAACGCGTGCCGAATGCGTAACAGTAGCAACAAATGAAATTCATAAAACGTAGCCTTCGAGGAACGATGCACGATGTCGAAACACGGGATGTCCCGTGTTGTTTTGGGGAGAGAGAAATTCTGCGGTTATTAGCCAGAAGAACGGGTATTGACAAGGATGTGCCAAGAGCTTGGACAATCCATAGCAGTAGCCAGAGAGGAAATGCCGTGGAGCTCGTTCTCAAGGTATAACAAGAAAATATGATTAACGTCTATTAACGGTAGACAATAAATCCCATATACGGAGGGATAGAGAATTCAACCGATGTTTTAAAGATGTAGAATGAGATCAGCTATGTATCTAACCGATATAGTCTAGTAAACTCTTTTCATAAGCAAACGCATTTGTCACAGAGTTCGCGAAACAGCTGAACTTAAGAACGAAGTCAACATCTGACTTCGTTCTTAAATGAAGGGGTCTACGAAATTAGGCACCTACATCATTCAGCAGCGGAAATATTTTATACGTATAAGAATCAGATTCATCAATGCCTGGAATCAGCTTAAGCTTAAAAATATCATCTGAGTTGTAGTCAGTCGTTCGAAAAACTATAATAAAATATTTGTAAATAAAAAATATTCCCATATATGAAGTGAACTTATTTTTGGTTAAATATGTGGTTACCGATTCTAGACATTAACGATTTCGTTGTCCTGCTTAAAACCTTAAAACTTCTATAAATGTAATTGTTTTTTAAGTTGTGAAAGCATTTGCAGAAACATATTGCATGAAGTTGGAAGAATATTTCAAATTAGGCACTTGTGAATTTTCTAGGGCATTTATCTGCAAATATTTCTCACAGTCATGTATGAATGAACAAATTGTTTGTGATATCAAAATTTAAAAAAATCTTGAGTTCACAAAGAAGGCTTGCATAAATACGTTATTGCATACTATTCTATACGATTATCTTATATTTTGTGCTCCTTTCTTAATCTATGCATCTGGAAAAATGATTGTTAACGAACTATCTTTAAATCAAAACGTTGTTTCAATTGTAGATAATTCTGTGTGCGCAGATTTATGCAAATCATATCTGTAGATCACAAACGTTTCCGCATTTTCCAACACGTCTCTAAATGGAGGAGTGAATTATGACTCTTTAATATTTGGATATTCCAAGTTAATCATACGACATAAACATAACGATCTCTGGCAAACCAACTGCAATGTGCGAGAACCTCATTTTCTCAAAAATTCAATTACCCAGTAACACAAATTTTCGTTTTGTACCAGCAGAAGAATCCGATTGTGGCGCTTCTTTTTATTACACTGCCGCACAATTGCTAAGGACGGATGACAATAGCAACGACAGCAACCATAAAATTGAAGGCAGGAAAATGTGGAAATTAGCATAAGTGCGGGATTCAGTAAGACTTGTTGTGCGTATGAAAATTTTGGATTGCCGAACTTGTTCAGGACGACATACCGCTGATAAGAGATATAAAGGATTTGACGCGTATTGACCGCTGTTGTTCAAACGCAAAGTTGAAAGGGAAAGAATCAATTGACGAACTTGCAATTTTCAGTATGTCTTCGCGACATCACGTAGATGATTTTACGCGTGTCCGTATTATTGGTAAGATTGAAGAAGGGCGAAAAATAACAGATGTTGCCAGGGAGTTCGACGTCAGCCACAGTGTTGTTTCAAGGCATTGAAAATCATTTCAAACAAATGGAGAGCGTAGCAAACGTCACGGAGGAGGTCGCATTCGTAGTACAACACCTGCAGAAGATCGGTACATAGTGCTATCAACAAAAAGACACCGGCGCAGCACAGCTAGTGAGGTAGCAAATCAGTTTATGGCTGCTACTGGCAAGCGGATCTCCCGAAAACTGTCGCCAGACGTTTGCATGAAGGAGGACTATACGCTCGCCGTCCTGTTGTGTGCATCCCAATGTCCTGACGTCACCGTACCGCCCGTTTGCAATGGTGCCATCAACATCGCAATTGGACTGATAACGACTGGTCTGCTGACCTGTTCTCAGATGAGAGTAGATACAGTCTATCGTCTGATTGTCGACGACAACTGATCTGGCATGATAGTGGTACTGCATATTGTCCAGCAAACATACAGGAGAGGGACCGATATCCGACATGTAGTGTCATGGTATGGGCTGGCATCATGATCAATGGCCGCACGTCCCTCTATGTGCTTCCAACTGGGACTATGACCGGCCAACGGTACATTAATGATGTTCTGCTACCTCATTTTCGCATGTTCCGTGGTGTTGTCGGTGATAGATTCATTTTCATGGACGACAACGCAACATGTCATCGAACAGTCGCTGTCCAGGAGTGTCTTGAGAGCGAGGATATTCAACGCCTCGTATAGCCAGCATGTTCTCCAAATCTGAATCCCATTGAAAATGTGTGGGATGCTTTGGGAAGGAGTCGTGCTGATCGCCAATGCCCTCCAATAAACAAGGACACCCTCATCCGTGCACTGACAGAGGAATGGGATAATTTACCCCAACAGCTGCTTGATAATGTTGTGCAAAACATGACACGACGTGTGGAATCTTGCATCGCCCTCCATGGTGGTCATATCCCGTATTGACATCTTACGCCGGAACGTCTGCGGACGGTAATTGCATTTTTTCACGTTTACTTATTCTGCACAAAATGGCCTGTTTGTCCCTTGAACACGTTCCAAAGCCGTCTGGATTTCAGAGCACAAAGAATTGTCTTTCTTGTAATGTCCTGGCATTCTGACATTTTATTTCACTTGGCATCGCACCACACTTACTTTTTTATGCGCTATATAGCAGTTTATGATCCGTCCGTAGCAATTGTCCAGTAGTGTAATATCAACAACTCTTTTATAAGAGAATTTTGTTCGAAAATAATAAAATTCTTCGAAAAAAAAAATTCAGTCTCCTTGAAGTATCTCACCGCATGTTTTTCTCAAATCTCAAAATCTTGGGTTACCTGTCAGTAGGATTTTCTTTTCACATATTTTACATCAGTAACACGAAATTTTCATGTTTGCCTACAAAAGCATTTATGTAGTTCCAAATCACTGTTGCTTATATACAACTGCTATTTATTATTGCCGAAGTTATTAGAGTATTTAGGAAATGTAGCGTTTCAGCGATAATTTCGATTTTACCAAACAGTATCTTAAAATTCTGGAACATTATGGAAAACAAATCATTGAAAAAAAATTTGAAAATGTTATTCGGGACACAACATGGAGTACTGAGTATTTTCCAAAATACATTAATTAAGGAAACCAGTTTTTTTAACATTGACAACCTGCAAACAAAGTTACCTTATAGTTTTATATAACAAAACAAATTACGTATAAAATACCAAGTCGTGAAATTTAGGGTGTCTGGTGATTCTCCGTTGTTAGTTACGCCTTTTGGTGGGCTTCATTGACTAGAGTTTCCAATGAGATCGACTGTTTAGTGGGCCGAGCTGGAGTTGCGGTAGCCAATAATAGATAAAAGATAAACCAAATGACTTATTCGTATGAAACGTGTGATGAAGCGTATAGGTTGAAACAGAGATGTTACTCGATGGTGTATGAGGATGTTCGGTTCAGAAATCGTGCTCTTCTGAAGCTAAGTAAGGTACCTATTGGAAACATTTGAGGTTTTTGACAGGTCGTATAAATACTTGGCATAGCTAAATCCAAACTGATTATGTTATTCGGATTGTGATTACATTCGCCCCGAAAAAAGATCAGAATAAATATAACAGAAATATTTAGCCCGAGGTCTCATTACACATTTATCTAATATAACTAATAGAAATGAAAACACATTATCAAGCAAACACTCTAACAGAACGTTTGGAATAAAAAAATTATATTGGAACGTATTAGAAACTTTCATCCCGATGGTATTGCCCTTGTTTCAAATAAAAATGTCTGTGTTTCCATTAATAAACCAATTAACTCGAGAAATAGATCTAAGTATTCTAGCAGTGTTACTGATACACGTCATATTTCTTTATTGACAGTGTACTAAGAATGTGTTTTGTTTGTGCTACTTCTGTGAGTACAGTTCCCACACATAGTTTTTCATTAAATGAAATAGTTAGTTCCATCGATAGCCAAATAGATAGCAGCAAAACATCGTTGACTTGTAAATCGTGGAGAGCGGGCAAGATTTGGAAATATTATAAACAGAGTTTTAGTTGCTTCAAGTGGTGTTATACTGAAGCAACAAATTCAAACCTGTATCAAAAGTATGTATCCTATCTGCAATAAATAAAAACAGTTACCAAATTTAATGTTGAAGCGTTGTGATATTCTTACATCATCTTACTAATATCTGCTGCCCCCTCCCCCGGAGGCGCAGTGGTTTGAGCTGTGACGTCTGATCATTCGTCCGAAAGGGGTACGGGTTCAAATCCCGGTGAGGCATAGATGTTATGTTTGTCTTATGGCACTGACTCTCCCCTCTCTGGAACCAGTGGCCCTAAATTAGGGACGGGCGACTACTTATAGCCCATTGAGTTGCTTACGGTGGTTGTGAAACCTTCAATAAAAAAATAATATATTCTACTTCTGTTTAGTCATCAGACGTTTAACATTTATTTTAACCTAATACGCAAATTTATTATGTAATTGGCCTCTGCCATTCAGTGGATCCTTATGAGATTACGAATTAGAGCGATCCCATAATTTATTAGAGACGCTAATGCTTCATTTGTGAATCCTTAGTATACTTTTCACAATGTAACGGGTCTGTTGCCAATGATAGCATAAGTAGGATTGACTCGATTTGTACCTCCACCAATTATCTTGGGGGACGGCACAGCCATTAGGAATTTACTGAGCCTTGGCCGTGTGTTGCGTCATCAGATTTCGCTTCCCCATTGGTTCAATTCATTCAATATTGAGAATGATGCGTGTACGACACAGTGACGTTCCATTGATATCTGGATACTACTTTAGGGATAGTTAATTATATCCTACGCAGGTGCCACGTCACAGACCAAACAAAAAATATTCGCAGAGCTACGATGAGCTACAGCACGTTTCTAACACAAACAGCGTTAACTCTTTTTGCATGACACATTGATAACAAGGAACCATATAAACAATCCGTGGTAAATGTCATTTCCGCATCACTGAAAATCCTTAGGCTGAAAGTTGATGACGTAATATTGAAACGCCAAAGAATCAGGGAGGAATCTGCCAAAGAGTGGCCCTGTAAACTTTCGCATCTAACAGAACACTACGAAAGGGATCTATTAGGGAAGGTGTAGCCAAGCAGAACGCAAATCAATATTGCTACGAATCACATATATTCCCTGTGAAACCAGCGAGAATGATGTTAGCCATGCTGCAGTGAGCAGAATGCTGTGCGTTATGGGTTTCCACAGTCGAGCCGCTGTTCACGAGCCGATAAATAAACTGGTGTCTAAATGAACGATCGCATATACAAATTTCGGAATATGCCCATAACGAACGATCGATTGAACAGATTGTCTAGAGACATTTGCAAAAGAAACGCTAAATCAACATAACCAACTAACATTATGGTACATCCTATGGAAATATATAAATGAAACGATTGATCTGGAAGTCTTTGGTAAAGGTTGTTCCGACAGAGCTGCGGCGATTGAAACTTGGGTTGGATTGTTTGTGAAAGAATGACCCCGCTCTATCGCTCACATTTTTATAGTGGATAGCGATAGATAGTCAGAACAACGTAATCGCAAGCTGAAGGAATACTATGGCAAGATGGGTCCTGGAAAAGGGTTTCCAATCTCTGGAGACAATTTCAGGAAACTTGAACAATAAGCTGAAATCCGGGTCAAGGACGCACACACCACAACGGATCAAGACGACCGGTCTTTGTCTCATACAGTTCGCAGCCCCAGGTTGTTGACAGACAGGCAACTCTCGCACAAGCTTCCGTGTGCTAGGAAACCATAATATCGAGGCAGACAGTTTACATAAGATTCCACAGCAGTGGTCTTGATGCAAAAGGGGCAACGAACTCCATCCTACTCGCGACATCGCACAAAACGGTTCTTCCGAACTGGGAGCGAAACATAACCCCTGGACATCTGATGACCTCCCGTGTTCTTCTCCTCTTTGACGAGTCACCGTAGAGCCTAAACACGCATTTCCGATGTGTGTACATTTGGAGAGAAGTAGGAAATCGAAATCATCCCTCAAACGATTTGTAAAATGACAACTACGGTGGTGGAGGACTCCTGATTCGGGGTGGCATCATGATGGATGGACGCAGGCCTCAGCACATATTACCGGGAAGAACAATGACTACTGCAGCCACAGGGATTACAACGTACTGCCTAATATACGGAGCAAGAAGAGTCATCAACACAGTCTTTGATTTGCTCCCTAGGAAATTTATCTGATTCAGAAACTTGCAGATGGTGATCCTACGAAATGACCTTATGTTTTTTTCACTTTAGTTGATAAATGATAAAAAGCCAGCAACTTCTACTGACTCTCTAATTATGACTGATGAGACCACTGTGATATCTCAGGAAGTGATAACCAAACTGTCCATGTTGAGCTAATAACAGCACACAGATCTTATACTTACAATAGCTACCCCAAGCAAGGTTACTCTCTCGTGCGCCGCAGCATATTCATGATTTCCCCTTATAAAACAATGACATAACCTAGTACCGAATGATAACCGCCGCTGAGACATGTGGCATGATCTTTGAATACTGTAATTGCAACAAATAACAACTGATATGCACATGTGTTTTCATCAATATGTTATCACTACTTGCATAACACGCTTAGTGATGACAGAATCACGGTAGATATTCACTCGGCACCTTCGCTGTTTGAGCGATGTTCCTAAGAAACTAAGATCGCCCTCCGAAGCAGTTTTTCATCTGTGGATACTTGAATAAATTAAAGTACAAGCGACATTTCCTCAGAATAAATGGCTTATGAAATTAAGGAGGGCAAGGAAAACTTAATAAATGACACACTAGAAAGCACTGTGATAAGGTAATCCAACACTGCTATGACTTCTAAAGTGAGGCACGTGAACATTTTTGCCTTTCCAGTTGTAATGCCATGCGCAGAATTATACACGAGTATACTTGAAGAAAAAGTGGATCCGATCAGAAAATATCTGTAAACACGATAAATTTTTCTCTTTAATATGTTTCCTCTCGATGAGCCATTTGTTTAGTAGTTGAACAAAATATGACAATCTTGCTACAGAACTTCCTATAGTTATGTGGAGAGCGCAAAATGAAAATCTTCCAACGTACTTGAATTTCGACATTTTCAAAAACCCTGGGTGTTAGAACAAAAAATGTGTCCTTATCCTGTAAATTATAAATATCTTCTGAAGGTTTCTTAAAATTATCACGTTTATGTCGCGAAACATCTGGGCTTCCATCACGTGGAGTAATGTTTAAGTTTTTTTTTTAACGGCAATTATAACCACCACTCTGGAAGATCTAAATAACCTTTAATTAACACGCCGCACTTCATTTTATTATTGAAAGGGTCTCAGTATAGGAATTTAATAAACTTGCATTCCTTACACCTGCAAATCTTCTCATTAAAGTAACAGTTTAAAATGAAGAATATTTAGATCAACTTTTTAATTTTATCCTCGAGCGAGAAACAGTTTCTTTAAGAGATATGCATAAGTAACTCACCAGGGATTTCATTTTTGTTATTGATTCGTTCCGTTTTTAATATTTCGAGGCGCACCATCTGTGTATGAAATGCGATTTTCAGATTAATATTAGAAAGTTTCATTATAATTACATATTAGTGAACTTAAGAGAAGTTTCCACGATATCTTTCTCATTTTTTTAGGCCTTTAGTTGGCTTACATTAAGAGTGCGTTAGCTTTTTTTTTTATTGGAGGTTTAACGACCACCATGAGCAACTCAATGGGCTATAAGCAGTCGCCCGCCCCTTATTTAGGGTCACTGGTTCCAGGAAAGGGACAGTGCAGTGCCGTAAGACAAACACAACATCCATGCCGCACCGGGATTCGAACCCGAACCCCCTTTTCTTTTTTTTTTTTTTTGATTGGAGGTTTAACGACCACCGTGTGAGCAACTCAATGGGCTATAAGCAGTCGCCCGTCCCTAATTTAGGGTCAATGGTTCCAAGGAAGGGAGAGAGCCAGTGCCGTAAGACAAACACAACATCCATGCCTGACCGGGATTCGAACCCGGACCCCCTACGGACGAATGATCAGAGGCCAGCGCCTTAGACCACTGCGCCACCGGGGCGGCTGCGTTAGCTTTAGCAGTTTAGATTAAATATAATGTGAATAGCTTAATGCCAGATGTAATTTAGAATAATATACCAAATGCTTTTCTAAATGCCTGTGAAAATGTCGGCACATTATTTATGGACAATTTAGACATTAAAGAAACTGCCAGTAAGATTAGTATACAATGTCAAAAGCATGTATTCCCCATTCGGCATATTACTTTGATGAGCTGATGAGGTTCTAGTCGTTCTCTAGTAGTTTTTAAAGTAGTTTTGCTGTATGTACTAACGTAATAAAATGTTTGGCACAAATATTTTATTTTTTCAAGTCTACTAAGATTTCGCTGGGTTCTGACATAGCTTCATTAGGACGAAGGGCCTGAAGCTAGGTTAGAACCCAGCGAAACCTATGTCGACTTGTAAAAATAAAATATTTGTGACAAACATTGTATTTTCTTAATATATATAACCATCACAAGCCTGTAGATTATGATTTCAAGAAGTTTTGTAGTAATTTATACATTTAATTCGAAATTTCCGACAAATAGCAATGGCTTCAATTTCATATGGCATTCTAGATGTAACGCCAATATGTTGAACATCATTAAGATTTGCTTCTGAAATTTTTTCAACTGAATGAGTTTTAAGGCATTTCTGAAGATCAACTTGCAGCACATTTGAAGAAAGAATTTCATTTTTTTGTTACTGACTACTACGTTTTACCATGGATCCAGTCTCCAACCTGTGATCCATGATTTTACAATACAAAATTACTAATGACAGGTATTTCCGCCTTGAAGTTCAAAGTTTAAACAAGTTCTAACAACCCCAATGCCACCTTAACGACGCACGGTCTTTCCATGCTCTGAGAATTCCCGTGAACAACAGCAGAGCGTACTCACTCTGCAAGGTCATCCCTTAAGCTAAAAATTCACGGGTTTCTTTCTACGTTCGAGTCAAATAGAACTAACTATTCGGTGACCTTGTGATGTCACGGATCACTCTCTTCCTTGCTGTGGGTGTCCGTACGACACCCAGGTTTCTGAAACGTAATACAGCGCCGATCACCCTTCTGGTTGTGAAAGAAGGCCTGTTCCAAACATCTGTAAAAAACAGTCAAATTTCAATGCATCTCAAATTAACTGGCAGTTTAAAAAATACCTTCATAGAAATTTTATGAGAATGCCGTTAACGAATTTTTACCGCGAACCCCTTTAAACACATTCACGAATTCTTCACGAACCCCCAAAGAGTTCGCGAACCAGCAGTTGGGAACCGATGACAAAGACGAAACGGGATTACACTATAAGTGTGTTCTTAATAAGACAATGTGGCTTAAAGGAGAAATCTTTTTCGGAGGAAAAATAAGCAAAGAAAGTTTATCTGTCCTTTTTGAGGCAAACGCTGATGGATCAGCAAAATAACATGTCCTTATTATAGGAAACATAAAACATCCTGTCTGCTTTTGAAATGCTAATTCATTGCCTTTGGAGCACAAGAGAAAGAAAGTGAACAGTCCGTGGATAGTCCTGCTTTAATAAGAAAAAAGGAAAGTGCTACTTATTGATGATTACTGACTAGCCCACTCTAAAGTAAGAAATTCAAAATCAATTCAACTTCCGCATAACTCAACAGCAAAACTCCAACCAGCAGAACAAGTAATAATTCTCTATCTACAAGTTTGCTATTAGAAAAGACTCGTTAGAAATATATTAGTCACATCGGCAATGGTGAAAACTCTTCATCTTCTATCTCTGTTTTAGATTCAGTAGTTCTTCAACTCTTGCGATAACGACGTGCTTTCAGAAATGTGGCTTTTTTCATCCTGTTCGGTAACTGATGAAAGCGAATTCCAAACTGATGAAAATTTGGGAATTTTAGATACACCGGAATTGCTGGAAAAGTTTCAGATGCGCGTCACGGCTTTTTTTATATATATGCTAATGCCGTTGACTAAATAATAAGAACTAAAGAATGGGACGATAAGGAAATTTTCGTAGAAATTATAGGACGTTGCAAAGACTCAGAGGATGAAAAGAATGAATCATCCACAAACCAAAAAACACTGCCGATGAACACAGAAGTAAATAGTGCATTTTCGCTTTCTTAACACTATATTGAAAGTCACCAAAATGCACCATTAGGTATGTTTCATTTATTAGATAATCTAAAATATTTTATTATTAAAGAAAATTTGAAATCAAGACGCCAATCCAATATTTCCGATTATTTTAAGAAGGGACACAGTGCGCGTGCGTATAATTTCAATTTATTATGTTAGATCTGTTACGGTACTATGTGTTATATTGAACAGTCCTTCAGCTACATATGAAGGGCATGTGCTAAAAATTAATAGCCCTGTCTGTTGATCCCGAGATCCACGCTAAAACAAGAATACATTTTGTCTTAAATTTTGACAGTACTCTGTTGTGGTGCTCGGAAAATTGCAGTGAGATCTATAGTCCTTTCGTCATCTCTAATCAGCACCTATCTTCCTCCTGAATTCGCATGTTTTACCACCTCGCTTCCTCATGTATTCCCATATTTTCCCTTTTCACTCAAATTCTCTACCGTTTAACACATAAACTGCGGTTTTATGGGATGTGTGAAGGAAACAATGGTCAGCAGTGTTTTAACATCGCACATCGATGAACTTGGCTCCCAGGGAACTCATCGATGAACTTGGCTTCCAGTGAACTCATCGATGAACTTAGCTCCGCTTGCACCGCCCTGACCCGTTTACAGTTTCGTCACGCCTTCCATGGTACTTAATATCCTGAAGATAGTCAAGGGAGTAGAAGAATATGGCTTTCTTTTTATTTCAATAATTCTCACTTAGGTCATCTTTATATGTCATTGTTCATGTAACACTGAAAGGGGAAAATACCATTCAATTCTGGAGTTCGTCTCTCTATCTGTTATTCCTCGTTTTTTTTTATTCCTATCAATATTTTTAGGTTCTCAAGATAAATCATTTTTTTCATTCGAAGTTGGTACATCCTTCAGTTTTGTAGAAAACTGTAACGCGTTAGGGAAAAAATGAACTCCATTTCACAAAAAAATATTAAAGTGGTATTCCGACATGGCCGAATCATCTGAGGAAAATTAAGTATCAAACTGCAAAATCCCCGGTTTTAGTTTTAAGATATGTTTCTGTTGATCCCGAGATCCACGCTAAAACAAGACTACATTTGCCTTAAATTTATATATTAGAAGTACTTCGGTATGATACATGTGTGGAACTGTACTGTAGATTAAACATCATAAGTCCCGTCCATGAATTTGAAAGACGAAATTAATTCATTAGCTCTTGAAGAAGAAATCAGTTTCTGTCATGTACCTCACTTAATCTATGGAATAAATGCTCGTTTAACCGATCAGCATGGTTGCAAGGTAACAATTTTGATTTAACACCAAACAATAGTAAAACATATTTTTCGTACTCACATCACATAAAAGCTTTAGAAATAGTTTATTACCGTCATTCTCACTATAACAAAATGGATTCTACAGCATAAACCTTGCGAGATGTAAATAAAGTTTTTTAGAATTTTTGAGTAAGAGTGAAGTCCTTACAAGATTTCCTTGTTCTGGTCTGATTCTCACAAAAGCATCAAGAAAATTGATTGGTATTTTTGTTTCTTGCTTTTGTTTTAACAGTGGTTACAAGACATATCCTCTCCGCCGCATCATTAATAACTGGGGTTATTAGACAGGCAAGGGCAAAAGTAGTGCTGCCTTTAAATGCCTGATATTCAAGAACTGCAATCCAAAACTCTTCACTGTCTGTAGGGAGCTCATCTCTCTTAAATGGCGATGCTTCTGTCCAATTAACAAAAAACATTTCTTGTATTGTTCTTTAATGGGGATGATGTTGTTTTCTGAAAGGCGTATAAAGAGTAACTGAAAAGAAGGTATTTAAAACTTGATTTAAAATGACTTTAGGGGTCAATTTTGATATATTTTGAAATATATCTCTCGCTTAATAAAGTCAACATGTAACTTGACTGAGAGCTTCTAACATATACAACTTCTAAATGAGCCTCAGTACTGTTGTTCGTCTGGAGGAACCTACTACATTTTGTTAAAAACTTGATACCTAATCAATATGATGATTTTTTTCTGCCATTGACATCATAGACTTTTGTAGCCTACTCTCAATACTTTTGAAAAAAGTCTGAATACCTACAAAAGCTTGCTCTGAAGCCTTCTGTAGAGTAAGAATAATTCTTGGTACAATTCAAGAGGATCAGCTTTGGTTTCCTGAAAAAGGCTGTCCAGTCTTTTAAGTTCCTGTACAATAAGGTGTCACAAACAGAAAGAACGAATAAGATTTGTAATCTCGTTGCATCTCCTTTAATAGTCTCGCTTTGTCATTGCTGAAATAACTGAAATGTTAAAAATCGTCATCTTCGCTAACCCATGGAATCTATGCACTCCATAATATTGCGCGTTCTTGAGCTAGATGGATTTTCCAGGTACGATACTCACTATTTCTTAGTTTTGTGCATTTCGGGGGTCCAACGTCTGTGATGCGTTATAAGAACTGGGACGCGAAATGAAATTTAGCAATTTTCTACCTAAACAATTCCTGCGAGAGGATTTTCTAAACATATCTTTTTTTTCAAGATTCCCTTTTTTTTCTTTCTTTTTACTTTTTTTGAAATGTGAAACTGTCATTATTGACCAATTGACCAATACAGCACACATCGTCAGACTAATGGTAAGCAAAAACATGCAAAAATCACAAATTATGAAACTGCCGAAAATCTTCTGCAGTATTTTAAATAAAGAGGTCGATTTATTGATTTTCAGAAATCGATTGAAAGCCATATTCGAGATAATTATTGTATCTCGGTGTTTCAACAATCGAAATGTACAGTTCGTTTATTTTTTATTTATTTATTTATTTATTTATTTGTGATAAAAGTTAAAGTGCTTATCTCGTGAAAGAAGAACATCCAAAGCATCCAGAACACTGAAAAAAATATTGTGTTATATGATAGAAAAAGGAAGTAAATAGGGATGTGTATTTCGCTTAGTAAATGCGATTTATCGTGGAAACAATTCTGGCATCTTGAAATGGAACTTTCATCATAGAAACTTGAAATCATGATTAACAAATGTGATTAATTATTAATATTTCATTTGTTTTCCTTCACAGTGAATACAGATTATTTTGTGACATATCAGGTAAGTACAGTATTTAAGGTTACAGTGTGTGTTTGCGTGCGCCAGTTTGTTTCCATTAAAGAGCGATTCAGCTGCATTTATTCTGAACGGGGCATGTAATGTTTAGTTGGTGACCACGAAGGAGGAAAACATGGCCTGAATGACATGCAAAAATCACAAATTATGAAACATTATTGAAAAGATTAAATTTTATTTTTAATGTTGTGAGTCCGGTATATTTCTCCATCGCCATATTATGTCTGTATTCCAGAAAAAAAAGATTGATAGACTGATATAGACCGATTCGAAATTCTTTAAATCGGTCTAATATTTGCAGAAGTATGGTGTCTGCAGACGGACGAATGGACAGATAGACAAAATGAAGCCATAGGTACATACGTTTCCTGCAATTCTTAATATGGGTGTTTCTATAATTTTTACTGTAAAAATGCATAACTTTAATTCCAAATTTCTGTAATTTTTACTGTCTGTATCCTCCCTCTATTTAAAAAATCCGTTACCAGAGACTGGTACAGGTAAAGACAATTTTAGTACAAAATTACGAAGCGCACTGATTTAACTCGCAATTGCATATTTATTGTATGAGACACGCTATTGTTTCAAATCGTTTCTGCAATTCACAGTGCCTTCCTTCGAAAGCGAATCAGATTTTGTCCGTGCACTTGTCCAAATCCTTTTTTGGAGGTATTGGGAAGACCTGGAATATTGGTTCGAAACCGGAAAGGTTCTACAGTTTGCGCCCCAATGAAACGAGGCCGCTCAGCTTTTCAAATTCAGCTGACACCGAGCCCCAAGATACTCAGCTTCTCTCCAGGTGGGACCCTTTTCTCCTTGCTTTCAGATTGAGACTGCTCTGTTTTTCTCTCCCTTTGTTTCAGGTGCGCCAAATACATGCACACGTGCAAAATTTATGGCAAAAGCCTGTTTACTGACTTGAAACCCATTAGCGTGCCTTTGCCGATTTTAGCATTTTGAGCGCTTGACACTTTTTAAGCGAAAGGTCTGGGAATCTTACTCTGAACACATCATCCAGCCTCCTCAAGAATTTTTATTGCCCCGTTGAATGTCCTGGGAAAGCTTGTGTTTATATCATACGTGAGCATTCCTCTAGCGTTCTACTAAAGTGCGAACTTGTAAACAGAGTGTCAGCATTCGTTCGAAATAAATCCCTTCAAGAGGTCTGGCCTACAGAGGACCTCAGCTTATATCTACCTCTTTATCTCTTCGGACCCACTTACGTTCTTCGTGATTCATCATGCACACCATTAACCTCGCAATTAATCTTCCCCTAAACACAAACACATAAGTTATCCAATTAATGCCAGCATGCACTCTATTTTATTTACATTTAACTACACTGCTGGCCACCCAAAATGCAACACCAAGAAAGACACAAGATAGCAAAGCTAGATTTACTGGACACATAACAAAAGATACAAAGATGAAACAATTGTGCTTACAGGACCGTGCGACTAGCGAAACACGCAGACATCAATAGTTCGTGTAGCCCCCATGGCTGGCGATAACGGCCGCTACACGCCGCGGCATCGAACAAAAGAGGCTTTGTATGTGGGCTTCGGGTATGTCGGTCCATGCTGTTTCCACACGTTGCCACCGTTCATCAGGTGTAGCCGCGGGTGGTGCTTGCCGGGCCACTCGGTTGCCGATCAGCGACCAGACGTGTTCGATGAGCGATATATCGGGGGAACAGGCAGGCCACGGCAGCAGTGATACCTGGTGGGCCGTGAAGAATTGTTGCACCCTGCATGCCACGTGCGGGCGCACATTGTCCTGTTGAAACGTGGCCGCTGGCAGGTCCTGCAAGTAAGGGAGGACTACAGGCTCCAAAACGTCAAACATGTAGCGGTGGCTGTTGAGTGTACCGGCGATGCGAACCAGAGAGGTAGGGATGTCATATACAATTGCGCCCCAAACCATAACGCCAGACGACGGACCGGTATGGCGATGCATAATGCAGGCGTCATACAGTCTCTCGCCGCGGTGCCGCCACACGCGGCTATGATCATCGTAGTGTTGTAGGCAGAAGCGGGATTCGTCGGAGAAGGCAATGTCGTGCCATTCCGTAGTCCAGGTGCGGCGTTCAACCGCCCACTGCCGCCGCAGTCGCCGGTGGTGTAACGTCAATGGTAATCGGAGCAATAGGCGCCGTGCGACAAGTCCCCGCTCCTGAAGACGACGTCGAACAGTACGAGCTGACACAGGTTGTTGCGCAACCCACCCTAATTCTCGCGCTAATGTTTTGATGTGGCGGTGTGAGCCGTCAATGTCCGCCGCACAATATGCTGGTCCTTCCGTTCGGTGGTGTGCCGCAGCTGCGGCAATCGGTCACGTCGGTCATGGCCTTCCCTCCTGCACCCACCGAATCCCTACTCGCTTCACTGTGGCTGGATGTCGTCCCACACTGGCGCTAATGTCTCCGTACGATAAACCGCTATCGCGATAAGCCATTATTCATTCTCTGTCGAACTCCAAAACATGCTGGAATGACTTCCGTATTCTGCGACGAGTCATCAGGAAGCTTCCCACGCACATTTCCGTCAGCACAACACACTTCCACTTCTTACACCCCGCCTTCTGTGCACCCTTCTTATAGTGCTTCTCGGTGGTGTGCCGGGCGCACATGATTTGCATATGCCCTGCAATGCTAATCGTTTGCATGTCCTCTCGCGGGCGACGCATGCTGTGAATTTCAGGCCAGTCCGATGCTTCCTTCTTAATGTCGCATTTTGGGTGGCCAGCAGTGTATATACAACTTCAAACCTCGTCTATTTCACCGTAATTTTATCTTAAACTAAAAAACTGTTATAATTCGTCTAATGTAACTTATCATGACAAAGCCTTCGATCGGCAGGCGAATACCAACCGAAGGATTTGTCATGATAAGGAATAATTTCATCAATTTCATGCAATATCGTTACACAATTTGGATATAACTTGTAGCATGATTGTTTTGTTATACTAAAAATTTAGAAATAATTGTCCAAATATCGACATAATTTGCCCAAATCTACATGAGAAAATATTTTTTACAGAGCTTCGAATTTTTTGGTGCCCGGTATTTTTTGAAATGCACGAAAGTTTGAATATGTTACCTTTTAATATACGTTATTGAACAAATTATCATCTTATATGATGCGAATTCAATAGAATAAAAAAGTTCTCAAATTTTCAGTTTTTCTTTTACAAAATAAAGTATATAAATATTTTTAAGATGTACAATTTGTTTTTTTTAGCTGTGTAAAACGATTTATACACCTTTGAGTAGGTTAATATTTTTTTGGACATTTTAGCAACTTTCCGTTGTATAGGGATAAAAGTAAATAAAAAATCGAAACTTCAATTTATGTCAATGTACTAAAATTGGTATTTCAGTTCAATAATATACCACAACAGAACTCAAATTGAAGTCTAATAAACATACAGTACCTACTTTTGAAAGAAAACAATTTGGCTGCATTGAAATATTTTCTTTTCTGAAACGGCCTTTTTCCTTGGAAGCTTGCAAGACTCCTACTACGGTTTGGGGAACGACAGTTTTGTTTAAACACGGTCGAGTCCCATTATTGTGACCACATATCCAGTGTAATCGCCGTGTGCAGCACGGGCAGTAACTAGGCGGTCTGGGAGTAACTCAATAAGGTACTGGAAGGTGTTAACAGGTATGTAGATCCATACTGACTGCAGTGCATCTGACAGCTGCTGGAGGTTGCGTGGTGAATGATCCATAGAGCGAACAACACGATTGAGGTGGTCCCACAGAGGCTCAATTGGGTTTAAGTCTGAGGAATTAGGAGGTCAGGGAAGTACTTTACGGTATTCATCGTGCCCTTCGAACCACTATCGGACATTTCTAGCTGTATGATACGTCGCATTGTCGTGCTGGAAGATTACATCCGCCCCAGGGCAGCCAATCAGCATATATGGGTGTAAGTGGTTTTCAAGGATGGATTCATAAAGAATTCGGTCTATAGTGTCTTCCACAAGTATGAGTGGACCCAGGGAATGCCGAGAAAGCATTCAGCAGCCCAAAACGCTGCACCCACCTGTTTGTGTTCTGTATGCAATGGTTGAAAAGCGTTTGTTCTCCGATGTTTCTCTCCTTAAACGCCAAAGTCTATCCTTTCGATTAAGCAGAAAAGGTGACTCATCGGAGAAGGAAATCATTTGCCAATCAGAGGATGCCCAATTTCGATACTGCCGTGCAAATGCAAGAATTTCCTGCGGATGCACCTCCGTTAGCATAAGGGCAGTGCCCATTCGTCTGCATAGGAGCCTCATATGCAGCGGAATTCGCTGAACTGTCGTTTTAGCTACACTTCCGGTAGTCGTCTGGTTCATTCGGCCAGTGAGTTGCTTCACTATAGCGTGTCAATCGGCCCTCGCGCACGTTCGCAACTTACGTTCTCGTCTCACATCAATGGCACGTGCTGTCCCGCAGTTTCCACGTCGCTTCTATGCAGTTGTGCCATTTCTCAAATCACTGTACATTCTTACCACAGCAGCACGCGAAGATTTTACAAACTGAGCTGTTTCAGAGATATTGCCACAATTGCCTCGAAAGCCAATAATCATCTCTTTTTGCAAACCTGATAATTCGCACCTCTTATCCTTGACAGGAACCAGTGAGATGTTTCAGAATGTTTACCGCAAGCCTTATAAACCCTCCATGCCATTTCACGACACGTGCCATGTTTCATTTGCTACGCGCTGTTGGTATCAAAAGTAGGAGATGGTCACAATAATGTGACTCGACTGTGTATTATCTGTAAGTCATTAATATTTTGAGCGCATACAGAAACGCAGGTAAAATCTGTATAATGGCCTATTTAGTGTAGCAAATAATTACAGAAATTAAATTAATATTGTAATCCTTATCTTACCGAAAAGTAAGCGAATGTTTTGCTTTTTATTTGTTTTCAAAGTAGATATGACTTATGTTCCCAATAATGTACCGAAGATCCGAAACATAATGACCAACTGCCTGACATGATGATTGCCCTCCACGTGTCGCCAAACAGCTCTTATCGGGTTAGCTATTGACATTATAAGATTTCTAGAAGTGTCTTATGTTATCCGGTATCAACACGTTACCACTAAATTAATTATCTCTTGTAAATTAGGAGGTTGAGCCGATGCAACAGAGATTTTCTTTTCTAACACAAACCACAAATGCTTGATTAGATTGATCTTTGCGGAATTTGCAAGCCAAGGTCCTGCTAGTCAGCCTTATGTTTTGCGAACCAATCATTCTACAACAATCTCAGTAGTGTCGCATGGCGCATTTCCCTTCTGAAATGAGGTACTATTAGAGAGAAATACTGTTGCCATTAAAAATATATCTGTTCTGCAGTAATGGATTCCTGACGTAATGAATTCCTGCACATTAATAACAGGACTCAGTGTTTCCTAACAGGACATTGCTGAAAGATTTACCTTCCTTCCACTAACGTTTTTTTGCCCCACTCTGTATAACACTTTCCCAGATAAACAGCGCACACGTACGCGGCCATGCTCATGGTGTAACAGGAAACGACATTCACCTAACCAGACGAATTTCTTTCACTAATTCAAGGTCCTGTTGTGAAGCTCGGATTCCAATTCTAAGCGTTTTCAAATGTAACCGAGGTTAGCATTCGCACACGGGGCTGCAACGGCTACGCATAATCATATTCAGCAGAGTACAACATACTTTATTTTGTGGCACATTTCTCCTGGCACTAGCATTCAAATACCAAGGATTTGCCCACAATATTTATTCTGTTAGCTCAAAACACACGAATAATTTTTCTGTCACTTCCAGTATGAATAAGCCGTCGTCAGACCACACCGACCACCGGCACATCGACTCTCTTCGATAAGTGGTTTTCACCTCCTCGAGTTAAAGGTACTACATACGGTTGACAGTGAACATGCCCCGAACCAAGCGTTCTCGGAAATGTTCGGTCCTAATCGTCTGGTCATTGCTAAACTCCTTTAAGCCCGCTGCATTTTCTATCTGAAGAACAAGAACTGCACTATTAAGAGAGATCAGATCAGATCTAAGAAGGGAGTGTCTGACCCCAGGTTTTAAACAACCCTTAGAAATAGAAAGCTGTAGGAGATTTGGGCTAGAGTGCCCGTTAGGAAAGTGAAACAGAAGCGAAGTAGAAATGGGGAGGAAGACGCCCTTTTTTATTACCGGGGAGCCAGTACCCAGGGTCCGACGGCTTAACGTGCCCATGCTACGCACGGCGGATATTTAGCAGTTTGAGCTGTCGTACCTGCTGGTCTTCTCCGTGACAGTCACGAATGCTGACAACTAGGCCACATGCGGCATCTGATTAAGAGAGCTGAGCAACAGCTGTTATTTATACTATTCAAGTGATTTACACACTTAATCTTTAACCTGCAGTGGCTTTGGTTTGATAAAGACGCTCACTGATCATAATTTTTTGTTACTTCGGTGTATTCTAAATAAATTTGTTTCGAATTTTCTGTACAAATAAAATTTAATCCGCATTATTCTATGTATTCACCAGTGTGGATTGACTTTAACAAAATGCAAGAAATATGTATTAAAATATAGAGCTGTATAACGAAAAAATAGGCACTCAGACGTCCACTTCCACCATATCCGTGTATTGAAAACATGCTACATATTTGGAAGCAAGTAGCATTTCATTACAATCGATTGTTTCTGCGGCCGTTTGCGGGAAAAGTAAATCAATTTCTTTTAAACTTTGGAAAATACGTTTTGCTATCAAGTACATATGTTTACTACGATAAATTTGAACAATTAGAGCGCCGGACCGTATTCAATATTTAACAATATCCTATAAATGACATAAATATCTGAACACGAAATTGGTTAGCTCGATCAATATCAAAATTCAGGTCAGATCAAACCATATGCAGAGGATTTGAGGAATGTAGTGTCTGGCCCCAGGTCTTAAACAACCCTTAGAAATAGGGAGCTAGGATATTTGGGATAGAGTGTCTGATAGGAAAGTGATGTTGAAAAGGGCGAGTATGACGCCCTTATTTGTAAAGGTAGGAAGGGGGTACCCAGGATTAAACATATTCATGTAGATATTCGACGCACGGCGGATATTTTAATGGTTTGAGCTCTCGTACCTGCCTGGATCGAACCGGATACCTCTCCGTAGCAGTCACGAACTCTAACCAATCAGTTATCCGCGGCACCAGTACCAAAATTGTTTCTACACTGCCACGTTATAAGCGGACATAAGTGATTCCGTCATGAGACCTCTGAAGTAAATTTTAGAGAATTTTACGAGCAAAAATATGGCTGCATTTTTTTTTTTTTTTTTGCAAGTTTCCACGTTTCCGTGAATTGTTCGGTGTCTGTTAAGATAACTCCGCATATGGAAAAAAATAGATAAATAAAAAGCATTTCAAATGGATGTGTCTCGTTTAATGTACTGAGATCACCCGCGCCCTTTAATGTATTAGGTGTGCAACTTAATTCTCGGCCCCTGACCGCAAGAGATCATAGAATGTCGGCGAATACAAACAACTGTGTGCGACACTGGCTGATAGCAACGCCATTCACCAACTTTCCAGGCAACCGTAACAGCTCGCAGCTGTAGTGACGGAACAGTACTCTTGCATCTATTTAGGTTTGAACACGTAACATCCAGTGAACGTGTGCCAAAGGATTAGTCCCCAAGAGAGATGCAACTGGGTGAAAACATTAATGAGTTTAATTTAATACAGAAATACATAAACAAACACAATAAATATGAAAACTTTTGGCTGGAAACAAAATGTACGACATGTTAACGCTTAAAATACTAATGTTTATATATAAATGTTTGGATACATGAGCAACCGAGGTGGGAAGTTAATAACTTAATTTGGTACGAGGTACGAAATTGAAATTGGTTTGAAATGTTCCTAAACTTATCATCAGTTGTCACTACTGACCTCTAGATTTTAGTACAACGGAGTTCATCTAACTTTGATTTCTTTGTATTAGAAAAACATGGCTTCAATTTTCATTTTTATTTTTTGTCGCATTTCACATTATTCAGTTGCGTGCTTTTAGCGCATAAAATAATACAACTCTTTTGGAGCGTTAGAAGAAATACTACGTATATTAGCTCCATAATTTCCAATATCCATAAAAAATATATATTAATTTAAATATTTCCAGTATTCATGTTCACTTTAAAATTGTATGATCATTTTCATAAATTCTGAAAGGCATTAATGAAAAATTCAAAGTTCAAATTTGCCTCTTGTCTTCTAAGATCAAGTTACCTCATGAAATCCACTACAAAGTGTATTCCGGTGAGGATCTTGTAAAACATAACAGGTCATCAGGATGTAATGGATTTTAAGAACAATCTCGTTTATATAATTTCATTTTTTTTAAATAACGTCATCAAACATCATGTTGCATTTATTATCTATAAGAAACGATACAATCAGGTGAACAATACGAACTACAAATAGAATTTATCAAGTGTGCAAGTTTAGGCTTAGTGAAGATTGTTTGTCTAATACGCAGTTAAATTAATTGTGAGAGGAATCCGAGTTAGTTTTGAGAAGGAGTATTGCAGAATTTATTCGCTGATTGTGGAATTAAATTAGGGTAGTTATTTCTTTCTTTTCGAATACGTAATTTACGAAATCAGTGAAGTTCCTTTTTCAAAATTGGTTTCTGCATTACATGTCAGGTAACCACAAATATTTTTCCCGTTTTCCGAGACTGAGACAAAGCGTAACACATACGTAGTAGAGAAACCATTTATTCATCAAACTAATTACCATGGGCATCAACGACGTTCTACCAATGTGTTAACAACTTATATATACTCCTGCGGTTAAAGGTTTGTGTCATCGGAAGAGAAAACATTTCAGAAGACAGCGTGCAACTCATCAAAGTTGGAAAAGTCGTATCCACACAAATGATTGTCAAGTAAAAAGCACAAGTGATGGTCTGAATGAGAGATATCTGTGCGTAAGCTGGATGAAGTAAACTTTTACCCTTCTTTGACAGTGTTTCATTACATTGATGCGGAATGGACACGCTCGTTTTCTTGAAGGAGTAGGACTCCATTTCTATTGACCAGTTGCGCTTCGTTATTCAGGTCTTCAAGAACAGTTTTCGGTTGTTCACAATGCACTGCAGCGGTTATCGTTTGGCTCCGTTGCGATAGTTCATAATAAACAACACCACGTGCTGTTAACCATACAGCTAACATAACCTTACTTGGATATCTGCTGGTTTCGATGTGTGAGGAATTGAGTCAGTGGTGGACAATCAATGTCTGGAAAGTTTTGGGGAAGTAGTACTGGACCCACTTCCCATCATATGTTAGCACCTATCCAAAACTGATTCCTCGTCATAGTGAGTCAGCAGTACAAGGCAAGCTGAGACTCGTTGCTGTTTGTTCACTGCGGACAATTCGTTTAGGCAATTTGTATGCATTTTCTGTTGCATGTAGATGTTTTCCAACGCTTTAATCACTAAATAACTGAACTAGTTCCTTGAATGTTTGGCTACTGTCTTGCTGAATAGCAACTATCACGGCTAGTGTGTCATAGTTGACAGAACGATCGCTACGGGACTTCTATTGACGGGATTTATCTCCGTCCCTTAAATACCGAAACCAATTCCGAGTTGTGCGTTCCTTCACACCATTTGCACCGAGTGCAAAGCAAATGCAACGGGATATTTTCTCAGGAAATAAATCGAATTTAAATTCGTATAACAAACCTCCACGAATAATCTTTATTCATACCACCACTGTAATCAAACGATTTTCTACTACCAAACTGATTATTCATCTAACTCAAATGCGCAGGTAATCTTGGGATCTCAGCTGATGATACACTGTTAGCGGATTTCGATCCCTCCACAAATACAACCATTACAAATTTTGCTCCCTCGAAAACTGGTAAACACTTTTGGGGTTACCTAACACGTTATTATAAGAGATTGTGAATCGGATATCCTATTTCGATAATGTTTTTCTTTTTACCAGTATTTCAGTAAATTATTTGTGCTTGTTTCGAACACTAGGGTTCTGCACATTATTCAAACGAAATCAACATTTTTTTCCAAATGTATATACTTTAAGCCATGTTTCATTGGAATGAATTCCAGAATCTTTAAAACACGAGAATGTTTGTTTTGAAGAAAATCAAATATATTTTATTTTTCTGCAAGCCTACTACACTACTGACATAATATATTATCTCTGGCAGAAAGGAAAAGCCTGACGTTGCGAAATCAGATGGTTCTCTTTCTGAACGTTATTTTTAAAGGGACGTTTACGTTTGCTGTTTCAGGAAACCCTCAGGAACAACCTTCATATACTTCAGTATCTCTCTCCTATCTAAATTCATTCGAAAGTCGATTGAAAACTTTCTTTACATCGAGCATTTCAAACTTTGCCCATATTTTAAAGTAAAACGTCCTATCTCAGCGTGTGAGAACTCAAGAAATCAAAGGAATGTTTACTTTTTTCTAAATATTATTCAAAATATTCCTTTGAAAAGCATTTCTGAAACGAACGTTATAAACTTGAAGAGCAATTGAAATGTCGTGAGGTTGACTTTAATTTTAATTCATTTAAGAACACAAGTTCGGTGTTCTTTTTAATAGTTGCAAAAAGTTGTTTGCCCGTGTATAATGACAAAACAAATGTATCCAAATATGAAATAATATTAAAACTGCTGCTGTAAATATGGGTAAAAAAAACATGCACTTTTTAAAAATATATTTCCAATAGAGTGTATCAATTACATGATTTATCTGGAGCAAATGATCTCTGGTAACAATTCACCTTCTGATGATCAAATGGTTGTGAAAAATATTTCCATGTCACATATGAAATAAAATAGCATATTCCACATAAATATTGGGGAATATAATCCAGAAATGCAGGAAATGTTATCCCTTCTGCCTAGGCAATTCTAAATTAATCTACACAAAAGGCGATATCTAATTTCAACAGAAGTGCTTTAAAAAAGAATCCTAAGCATAGAACGTGTCACGTTTCAAAACTGTTTTAGCAAATGGCAAAATTCCGGTTTACAGTTCACAACGTTCTGTTCCTGTATTTTACTTTCCGCTCATGCGTAACCAAGATCTTTCTTTCCTTCATCCTTATTACATTGTAATTTTAGCAATGGACCTTAAAAATGCATTTTACGTATATGTAAATTGACACTTGTATCTTTTGCTATAGAAGCACACCCTCGTCACACATGTGTATCGAGGGCACGTCTGTGACTGCAGTATCTTTGAATACGAGAAAGCTGGGCCTCCCACGATCGTCCATGCAGAAATGTTGAAATTCCATTCAGACTGAAGCTAAAAATCATCCGATATATATGCATGAGGCTCCAAAGTCAGTGTACAAAACAATTTACTAACATAAACAACGCACTACCCACTGGGGTTCTCCCGTAGAACTTGCATATTGTCAGAAGCAAACTACATTAACACTCCTTCTTGCATTGAAAAATAACGCAGCAGCAATATATGCGATCGGAATATGTTTAGGCATAACGTCATAGAATCACCTTAACTACCACAGCCAACGTTTCTACGTACAAAATATTTCGCCTTTAGCCCAGTTAAGAGATTTACGAATTTCTTACAAGACCAACACTAAAAAAATCAATTGACAAAATAGATATCAATTTTCTTTCAAGTAAGAAACTGCACGCTGTTTACAATTTGTGGCAAAATTGATGAATACAATAAAAATTCCCACCAAAATATTTTAAATGTGTTATATGCCTAATATTTACTACAGCACATATTAATGAAAACTTAATGATACAAACTTTAGGCAGAGAAGTCAATAAAATTTAGGTAAAAACTACACTAGTGTGCAAAACTTAAGCAACTTTACTGATTTTGGCGTAATTCCGCGAAAACTCACCTGTGAGACATGAAATTCACACTACAGAGGCACAATGCAGTACCTAAAGGATGACGAAAGCAGCGTACCAAACATATGAATAGAACGCATGCACGAAGGCAGGCAGCAGAAAATGGTTTATTGACAGCACGGCATTCGTACACCTAACCGACAGTCCATGAGGGAGAACAAAAATCCAAAGTCCCTTATTACGGGATATGACCTCCCCGAAGTGCAATGTTTGCGTGGCACCGTCTGGCCATACTCAACACCAGATGATCCAACAGTTCTTGAGGAAACAGTTCCCACTCCTCGATGAGCATCTGTGTCAGTTATCTGGTGTTCTCCGGGGGAAACTATCGTGCCGCCAGGCGTCTCCCCAAAACATCCCACACATGTTCGATGGGATTTAAATCAGGGGAGCACGCTGGCCACTCCATTCTGCGAATATCTTCAGAATCTAACAAGTCCTCAACTGCTTAGGATCTGTGTGGGCGAGCGTTGTCGTCCATAAAAACAAAGTCTGGACCAATGGCACCTCGGAAAAGACGCACGTGGGGGCGGATGATCTCATCACAGTAACGCGCTCCGGTTACGGAACCTGTGTCAAAAATGTGGAGCTCCGTTCGACCGTTCAGCATAATGCCACCCCACACAAGTACGCCAGGACCACCCCAACGGTCTCGTTCCCTGATCTTCGTGGGATGAAAGCGTGTCCCTATTTCTCGCCAGATCAACTGGCGCTGAGAATCGTTTGTCCGACTGAAACGACTCTCATCGGTAAAGAGCGCGTGACTCCATTGATCAGGTGTCCAGTGTGCATGTTCGCGACTCCACTGTAAACGGTGCCGGCGATGGGCTGCTGTCAATGGTATGCAGCGTTCCGGCCGGCGGGCATATAGCCCACCCTTATGAAGGCGTCTGGCAACAGTAAACCGGAATACATGTCGTCCGGTTGCTGTACGCAACCGCTGCGCCATGCTGCCAGCTGTCTGGTTCCGGTCTCTTTTCGCTTGCACGACGAGATATCGGTCGTCACTCGCCGTTGTTTTCCTGGGGCGACCACCACCTACCTTTCGTACAGCTGTACCTGTCGTTCGGTAGGCTTTCCAAGCTCGTGACACTACACTTTTATCGATTCCAAACTCTTGGGCAGCACTCATCAGGGTACGCCCCTCCTCCAGCTTGCCGATCATTCTACCACGTGTAAAGGCATCCTGATGGTTTCTCCTAGCCATATTGCACGCAATCAACTTCAGTAAGAAATTTTCCAAAAACAAAATATAAAATTACAGATACTGAAGGATAATCTCGGCGGAAATCGATATGCAACAATATAAACATTCTAAAAAAGGGATATTGTAGTTTTCATTTATTCTTTGATAATAACAGAATTGGAGTAATTAAATGAAGATATACGAAGTACTACAATTATATTTTCCAGACTAATAAATAAAATTAAATTGGCGTATGGACATGGATTTTTCTAGTACCTGTGCTACATTCTTTAGTATAATATTTCGTTTAAGGCTTCTAATTTGCAGAGTTACCTTTGAACATTTCAAAATGCTTTGATAAAATTTAAAATAAATTGTATGCCTCAACAATAAAAGGGAAAAAATACGTAGTCGAAAATAACCTTGAATATATCTAATAGGCTTACCGGACATGAACACGAAACAAATGTCAGCACACTTTCATGACTGTTATTTGTGGAGAAAATGAAAGGTAGGCAATCTCAGCCTCATTAAAATAACATGAAATTTGTGAACAATGCTTTACAGCAAGAAGAAATTAAAATTCATTAGTTAGTGCTTTCCATTTCAAAATATCTACCGGAATTCCTTTTGAATTTTGGGTAGAATATCATCTACGTGGAAGGAAATTGCAGTATATACATATTTTACAAGAATTCTTCTTTCGTTTCAGTCTTACGTCTTCATTTCTTATTTATTTATTTTATTGGGATAACTAAGCACACGGTATCTTTGCAAAATCCTAAAACATTGTGTGAAATAAAAATTGCGCCTTATGCCTTATAAAGATACACAAACTATATTTAAAAGGAAATAATCAGTAAAACGCTACTGGGGAAAAAAACGATGCAACCTATTATCTTTCTGGTAGGTTGTATAGTTTTATAAAGAGCATTCATTACAAATATCTTTCTCTGGATTGTGTTCATAACATTGCTACTCTTACCCTTAAACCGTGAAGCATCTTACATATCTTAGATAAAGGCATGATAATATTTTTTTAATGAAACTTCAATCTTTCATTCTTGTAGAATATATGTTCATCATGAAAACCATACGGGATTACGCCATATAATACAAATTTTGAAGATGACAATCCGATTTTTGGCGTAAATGTGACAAGAATGGTAATACAGATAATATGCGAAAACTTGAAAATTTTCATCGTCCTGGAGCGGGACTCGAACCCACGTCTCCCAGAAAACGCTCGCGTAAGCTAACCACTGCACCACCCAGAACGACCAAGTTTCAAGTTTCCGATCATTTTGAATGTAACCATCACAGGATTTTCTAGTCTAAGCAACCGCATTCATGTTTAGCGAATCTGTAGTTCACCTGTTATTAGATTTATGTTGACAATTTTCATATTTTTCATCATGAAGGTTAGTAAGTTTTGGCCGGATACGATAGAGAGTTGACCGGATGATATATAAATAAACATAACGTGTGAAACAGTATATGCAAGTGCCTTGTACTTATAGCAAACTCTTCAATCTTTTAAGATTTTAACGCACGGTTTATATTAATTTGTATTTCTATACTTCTAAGAAATATAAAAGTTTTCAATTCATTCATAATATTAGGAAGAAATTAAAAGTGGTACGTTGTTAAACATATCTTAGTAGCGTAACTGGACGAAATTGTTTCATTAATTTACACTATTATTCTTGAAAAGTTGTATTATTTTTAAATAACATTAAGTTTTTTAATATTGACATTCAGAGATGTAACACTTTGAACATTGGAGTCATCGTTAAAATAAATCACTCGTAGTTCAAACCAGTGATTCCCAACCACAGGTACATGATAATGTTTTTGGAAGTCCACAACGAATGAATGAATGAATTTATTTTTCTTTTGAATCGAAATGGAGTCAGAGTAAGAGATAATCTAGCTCTAAATTTTTTGAACTGTCAGAAAGGTTAAAGGAAACTTGAATCGATAATCTTTTCACAGAAGATCTGAAATTCTGCAGGCTAACTCACCAAGAAAAGAAAGCTTGGTTGGACTTCCATCTGATGCCAGTCTGGTATCGATTTTCAGATTCATCTTACTGATTCAGTTTTGGAGTATTTTGGGTAAAGGATATCCAAGTCTCAGCTATAAAGCTCCAAAATATTTGGTAATCTTTTCGACCACGTATTTATTGCGAGAAAATGCTTTCAGCTGTTTCAGTAATCAAAACATAGCTCATAATGCACATTAATGCTGTACTGGGTTTTGCAGAAACGACGCTGGAATCACTGATCGAGATGATTAGCGCAAAGCAGCAGCAACGAGACGTCGCATTGATCCCAGAAAAAAATTATATTAACGGTATAGAGAAATAGTGTGGTATATAATTGCTTACACTTATTAATCACTAAAGAATAATAACAGATTAAATCATATGAGCTGCAAGTAGATGACGTAGAATAATCTGGCATATAAATTATGGACTGTATGCAGTGATCATTAGGATATAAAATATTACGAGATTAAATGCTCGAAAGGAGCCCAAAAGTTTTATTTCAGCATCGCTTGTGCACCAAAGAATACCTAATATTTCGCCGGTCCGCAAATGCTAAAAGTTTGGGAAACACTGTTTTAGACCACTGAATGTAAATTTAAATGGGCGGTGTCAGAGTTCCTATACATCCCAGTTATTGTCTTTGTAGAACAGCCGTTCCATAAAAAGTGAGTGTAAAATCACTCAAAATGAAGGTACTGCAGAATATATGTTATTCTTTCTCAAAGTATCTTCACTCGAATGAAATGCAACGGTCCCGTCTTGTAGTCCACTTTTTAAAGCCCATGGCGAAGGCCTTTTGTGGAGCTGCTTTAGCGACCCCTGTACAGCTTCAATAACGTCAGCAACTGTGTTGAATGTTGCGCAGCATAACTTCCACTTCATTGTTGGAGACAATCGTAAATCTCACGGGGAAAGTTCAGGATGGTAGGCAGACTGTGGCATGATTTCGATAATGAATTCGGTAAGAAGCTGTTCAATACGAACAGCCACATGTGGGCGGGCGTTATCATGCTGTAGGGTCTACTTGCCCACCAGTTCCGGTCGCTTAATCGATACGTGTCATCGCAGGCGTTTCAAGACTAAAATGTAATATTCAGTATTGACAGTAATTTATGGAAGAACGGCATGCTTGTAGACTACACCTTTATTAACAAAGAATATTATCATCATCATTTTCCCAGCTGATTTGGTTAGGAGGGCATTTTTCGGAGGATGCGAACCTGTGTGTTTCCAGACACTCGTTATGCGCTTCACGAGATGTTCGAAAGAGTGTAATCATCTTTCATCAACCGTTATTACTGTGATTAAAAAATTTTCATTCTTTGCAATTATTTGTTTCTCCTCATGACACACCTGAACTCTATCTAACAATTGTTCTCTCGTCAGGTGATGAGGTACCAATCTGAAACACACACAATACAGCAGTAATGTCTTGCGTAGAATGCAAAAGGCCGACGATTCTGAAATATCAGTTAACGCCTCTATGTCTTCACACGTCATTCTTCGATCTTCTTGCAGGATTGCCCAAACATTGTTAACAATACGCTTCGTTACAAATATTTCAGGTCAACCAAGCCTATGAGCGAGTTCTGCCGACAAACACTCCTTTTTGTAAAACATGGTGCCATGCAAAAATCGTTGACTCACCCAAACATTTATCTTTGTAAGCCTCTTTCATTAAATCAACAGTATCTGGAGCCGTTCTATCCAAACGATAACAAAGTTTTTTCGCACAGCGCATTTCGCTTCTTATCTCTAAAACACTCACCTCCACTACTGTATGACGATATTTGAACGTACCTCAAAAAACTGCGCAATAACAAAGCTAGATTTTTCTGCCATGGCTAATCCCTGTTGCCACAGGTACCTCCTTAATTCCATTAGTCGTCCACGTGGTTGTCTTTCCTCTTAGCGCTGCTGCCAACTCAAGAAACCTTACTCTCAGTTTTTATGGAACGGCTTTTGTAGCAATCCACTGCCCCTCTAGTTCTAGCATTAATGCAAACGGTACGTAGAAGGCGTAATGCAACTACATTTTATGGAAGGAAATCCATGGCTTGTTTTCTGCTAAACACATCTCACAAAAGACCTTCTTAATCTGATCCAAGATCACTGACTCACTTTATTCAATGCTTTGTGACTCCAAAAGTTCATACAAAGGATATATCAATTCTAAGTAACATTTCAATATTAGATTTTACGGTACATCAGTCCATTCTTTATATGCTACAGCAGGGTAGTCCACAGCATCGGTATTTCAAAAGGGATTTCATAATTACAGCACTTTTTTCCCCATGATTAAATGAAAAAACTTTCAGTTAACAGTAAGGGTCGTCTGGTTTAGATGTAGCCAAGATGCTTATCGCATTCCATTTAGGATAATGCTTTCCTGCATGAACTGTTCTTGAGAGTGCTGTAGACTCCATTTGATTATTGATGGTCTAGTTGTACTCCAAAATTCATTTCGACATATTCCGTGTCGTGGTGTCGATGTACACCAAAACACTATTTTGGTTATCATAGCCTTTTAACGGGATAAAGTAAACTCCGTGTCTATTTTCCAAGAGCGCAGGTTAACATTTTTCTTTACAATTGACAAAATATGTCTTGTACTGACTCCAAAGTCTATGTGATATTTCTTGCATACTTTTTTTAGTATATGTGTGTAACGTCTGTTAGGTCATTCATTGATCCCACATTTTTCGTTTATAACCTTATCTTTTTTAAGAGTACAGAAGTCGACTTCTAGCGCCTTCTCGAATATCTTATTAACCAACATACCGGAATTTGCATTGGCCTCGGCGATTTGTTGTATATGTCTAATTTCACTGTTTCTGTACTGCAAGCTGGAAGATTGTGAAATTGCACATCTCACAAGGAAGTGAAGGACTATAACTTATGATTTAGCGGATGTGGTGAAAGAACTTGGAATAATGGCAGAATATTAGTATTAAAGTTTTAATTTATGTTTAGTACTTATTTTATAATTCTTAGTATATCGTTCATAGACTGCTTTGCATATAAATTATGATATTTGGCCCTAAGATTTGGTAATATCCAGAAAGAATGATCGCTGTTAAAGACCAATTATGAAAAATGAAATGATTAGTATCGTGTCTGCTCATTTTCATTGCAGCAAAATTGTTTTAAAGAATAAGAAACTTTTAGAACAAAACAAATACAGCTTTCACTACTTTGTTTAAAATAGTGTAATACATTATTTATTTAGCTGTACAATAAACCAGTTTCTCTTTTAGGGTTCAAACGACTTTCAGGAAATCCTGTTCCTGGTAAAGGCGACTGGTTTTTCAAAAAAAGGGAAAAGAGATGGAAAAGAAAACAAACATAACAAATTAACAGACTGAAGCTTTTAATTCCGCTAATACAGCGTTTTATGTCCAAAGGTCGCAAATATTCCCCTCATTATGTGGCTGTAGCTATTCTTATGATCCCTGAAACTTAGAAAACAACAAATACATATCAAACAGAAAGTTATCTGAACAGCACGCGAAGAAAGTTTAATTCTAATTGATCCGCGTTGTTACAAAAACTTCTGGAAGATCCATCTGAATAACAGGAATTTAGACTATAAGGCTACTTCGTAATACATTTCAAAATAATTGTCCGATTTTTCAGCTTTTCACTTGACTAAAAAGGCTTGTCAGAAAGGCATCAGACGTGTAAATCTGATCGTAGAAAGATCTAATAATTTCCTATAGCTCTTTCAAATATCCACATTTGGTGAATCCCCAGCATTATGCGGGGCTTCAAGAAGCAACCTGCCATGTGGTTTGTCAGTTAGTCGTATGTCAGTCTGGAGAATTCGAGGCTGTTATGGTGCAATGGTAGCATGCCTGGCGGGTAACTCGAAGACCCTGGGTTCAATCCCGGTGGTGGTCGATGATAATTGTTCCGTGATTTACTGATAAACGTGGAAAGAGCGATGACTTCTGTTTGAAACTATCGATAGTTCTCTACCCTCTACATCTAGGCACCTGCCTAGCCAGAGTTTACAACTTCTATCATTCACCAGTTTCCCATAGGCCACTGAAAAGAACAGGCCCTAAAACGAAGGTCACGTGACTAACCCAGTCCTAGTTTTCAGCTTATTATTTGTAATTAATAATTAACTTTTACTACTGCAAACAAATTGCATTGATAAGTACGACAGATATAGTAATCTAAAACTCACACACAATTTACGATTTCACCACCTTCCATTTTTTTCTCAAAATTGGCCCAAGAATAAAGCAGTTTTGACTGGAAAACATAATGCAATAAGGGTTTTTAAGATCCTTTTTATTATACAGTAGATTTATTGGAAAAAAGCTTACAAAAAGAAATGTTTGGGTGAGTCAACGATTTTTAGATGGCACCATGATTTCAAAAAATAGGGCGTTTGTTGGCAGAACTCGCTCCCAGGCCTGGTCTGCGAGAAAGTGTGGTTACGGAGCGTATTGTTACATCAAACTGCATCAAAACTCAAAGTTACCTACTCATGAATTATTCTTCCTCGCAGCAGCACTTGTCACGAACATCATACAACAATATAACACTCGGGGAGTTTTTACAAAATTGCAAAATGTAATTTGCCTCGATATCGTACGCACACGTGGCTATCACTTATGCACACGATTAATGGATTAATCGACTGGCCCTGATTTGTTACTTTTGAAGCTGATAGCAGAACACCGGGGCGTTATGTGATAATAAGAAAAAGGCAGATTGATGTTTTAAAAACAAACCTATAAACGTGACATGAATAACACTTGTCACAGCGGTTGTAATATTCCTTTTACCTCAGGCGCAAACTCACAACTTCATACTCTGGTTTAAATGTTAGCCCAGCTGGATTCGCCAGCGGGGCCATTAGTGGTTTCGTCATTATATCTGAAAGTTTATTGCTAGAGGCAACTCAAGTTTGCTGTATTTGGATCTTCAATCATATGCAAAACATACATGCGCATAAAAAAATCATTTAACCTCATTTCGTCTTTAGACAGCAAAACAGTTCTCATTTCTGTGTGCTACATAACTGATCATTGGTTTAACATTTTCGGTTATAATACGCAGGTCCTAGCATAAGAAACATAAAGGAAAGAAAAAGAAAGAAAAATGAAAACTACTTTTGTTCTCTTTAAATGAGTGTTGGAAACACATATGGAAATTGACAAAAAAACACAGCGTGTGGAGAAAACCTAATGTACTAAGATGTCTTTTACTTTGTCGAAGTCATTTTTAACAATAATGGTTATCAGTTATTACATCTAATTACTTAATGTAACATGAACAATGTAATTTTCGCTTTATTATTTACAAAATAAATTATACATATTCTTTAAAATTTAAGAGAAATCATTTGCTTGCACGCAAATTTTCTTAGAAGCCTTTATTTTTAGGCCTCACCTTATTAAAACTGAGTGCTATGAATGGGATCATTTCTGTAAAGTAGGTTTAAATATACGAATATTGGTGATTCAAAAAAACTCGTGTGACACGAAATTTAGGTACAAAATATTAATTGGATAAGATTTAACGCCGATTATTGTACTAAGAAATGGAAATAACAGTGAAACAGCATTTCACCGGAAAAGTCAAATGCGCGTAATTTTTTACATATCACGAGGAAAGAGTTCCATGTAGACCAGGAAGAGCAAGGTAAAAAAACCCTGAAGCCAGAACCCGTGCCTTTTCTAAACATTGAGGATAAAGATGAAGAAATTTGCAATGATTTATCTATCAATCTTTTTATGTTTGTGAGAACCCACAAATTAAAAGAGAAATTATTTCAAGTGAATTAATAAAATGCAGATTTCGGTTTTCGTTCTTGGATGATACATTTCGTAGATTGTATGTATAAATTCATTTTAACTGACATTCGTTTCGCGGATGATATACACATTTTGGCAACCACACTTTCAGAGCTGTAGAGTATATGATGTAGGAATTTCCTGAGAAGAGTTAAGAAGTGAGTTTAAAAATGAATTAACACAGAACAAAGTTGTTGCTGTTGACGTGACCTTAAATATATAAGTTTCCCTATACAGTGAACATTTCGTTCTGTAGGATACACATGAAAACGACATACAGTATAAGAAATCACAAAACGTTCACAATTATAATAATGAAAAACAGAACTCTTAAACGACTTAAATTACATTATTTTACAACAAATGCTATCGCCTCCACAGAAAGTTAGTTGCATCAACTTGCTGCGGTGGATAATTTTCTTATAACGTGTGTGAAAACAAATATAACTGGTTTGAATCTGGAGTGATCTATTTTCATAAGAAATGCGTTCTTGGTTTTACCTTGTTTATGATTCAAAACCTCAACTTATTCAACTTGTTTTTTTGGTAAGCTTTTTCATTATTATACTTTGTTGACGATAATACAATGTAAGAAACAGAAGTATCTATCTGTTATATGGAGACGTGTCTGTTTAGCGCAGATGTGATCAAGCACAACATTACACGACCGCATTGGGCCTTATAGAGTAACCCCTAGTGCAGAAAAGTGTCTTTTAATGTTCCTAATAACTGTGAAAAACATTTTTTGAAGTTGATTAATATGCTATGTCTCTGCACTGCTCGCAAAATAGCCTATTTTCTTCCCACATTTGGCCCGTAGGGCTAGGCTAGGTAAAAGCATCCTGGCATGTAGGGAATCGGAAAAATCCGTAGGAAATTGCACTGTTCTAAGTACACCATGCGTGTGCATGTGTAGTACACTCAGTTTGCTTTTCAATGTGTAGCGTGTAGCTCTTCGCTTGCTTCCAATGTCACACATGGAAACAACGCAGAACTAACCACGAGAAGGTGGCTACGGGCAACACTTCTAGTTCCGCCAACCCTCCTGCCAGCTCAGAAGTTTAATTCTACGTGATATATCTTGTTCGGTAATTCGCTTTACTCGAAAAATGTAGCATTAATTGTCGTAATGCAATTCTTGCTTTTATGAACGAATCTTTAGCTTCAAATCCACAAATTGAGGCAGCTGATTCGGTCACCAGTTTAACGCAACGTTCCACAGCTTGCGTATGACAGGGGAACTTGGTTATTTCCTCGCCAGCTACGGCAAAAGTTGTGATTAGACGATCCAGATCTTCGTCTCAAATGTGTTTTGTCAGGGGGTGGTTCGGTAAGAAGTGTTTTGGTCCAATTGATTATCTCATAATATTCATCAGCATCAAAATTTAATTATGGCATTTAAAATTATCTTATAATATAATTCATTTGTTGTTGTCTAGCTTTCTTTATTATTATTTAGTATTAGCACAACACACCCACGTTGGAGCTCTTGGATGGAGAAGGATAAAGACAGCTAGACAATAACAAACGAATGAAGTCATAAGAGAATTTGAAGTGCCACAATTAAATTTTGATGCTAATGAAAATTATGAGATGATGGAGTCGAGAGACCGTCTTACCTAACCACCCCTGACAAAACACATCTCAGACGAATATCTGGATCGACTAATCGCAACTTCTGCAGCAGCTGCCGAAGAAATAACCAAGTTTCTGCCTCACGCAAGCTGTGGAACGTTGCGTGAAATTGGTGACCGAAGCAGCTGCCTCAGTGTGTGGATTTGAAGCTAGAGATTCGTGCATAAGAACAAGAATTGCATCATGGCAATTAATGCCACATTTTCCGAGTAACAAGGATTACCGAACGAGATATACCACGAAGAATTAGAATTCTGAGCAGGAAGGAGGGCTGGCGGAACTCGAAGGTTTGCCAGTAGCCACCTCTTCGTGGTGAGTTCTGGGTTGTTTCCATATGTGATATTGGAAGCAAGTGAAGAGCTACACGCTACACATTGCAAAGCAAACTGAGTGCATTACACACGCACACGCATGGGGCACTCAGGAGAGTGTAATTTCCTACGTATTCTTCCGATGCCCTACATGCCAGGCCGCCTTTACTTAGACTAGGCCTACGGGCCAAATGTGGGAAGAAAATGGTGAACATCGCGAGCAGTGCGGAGACATGGCATCTTGATCAACTTCAAAAACATTTTTATCACTGTCTTTGGAAACACTGAAGGACACTTTTCCGCACAAGGCGATATGCACATTTAAAAAAAAGTTTCGTTTTCTAACGGTGGTTAGAACGCTTAGAAATATAGCAATATAACAGTAAAACTTAAGTGTCATGAATTATATCATCATGTCAGCAACTGTTGTCAGATCACAAGTTCACAAATCTATGTGTCGCCCTTTCTACATTTTATAATTAACCAAAACTTATATTTATCCATGTTTTTTTCAGTCGTTCGCAGCCACGACATGTTTTTCATATTTGAAAATGTCCTTGTAATACAAAAACGTACCTACACCTACCATACGAATAATATGTATTAGTTCGTACATGTACAGCTAACATTATCTTAATGAAGGTAAGACGCAATTTTATAATCAAAATATTTAGCTGATTGATCAAAAAATTTTCGCGAAGAAATCTACGTTGTTTTGACATTTGTGATCAGTATTGTCCCAACTTATTTATGTTTCAAACCTGTTCTCTGCTGTAGAATACATTTTACTACCAGTTATTAATTGAAGAAAGTTATTACATATAAAAGGAATATTAGATTATTAATGATTTTAAAGGGGCCGTTTTCTGACTAAGAAAGCTCGATAAAGAGTAAACAGCATCAATTAGATACAGTCACTGGACCAAATTTTATTCAAAGTATAGCAAAATCAGGGTATAACAAAGTTTTTAAGTGATATTATTTTTCCCTATATGTTCGATGAATGTGATATTTAACGAAATTTTCGATACCTTTCTTACGAAACCGATAAATTTAAATGACAGGCAATGAATCGGAATACATCGAACTGCATCACTCCTTCCCACTTTTCATCTCACTCTAATTTGGTTACAATTTAGTATTAGCACAATATGTCATCATGATTATTTTGCGGTGGTGAAATCGATCGGCCAGTTATTAGTTATTGATATTATCCAATGTTTTCAATAGTGTGTGACAAAACTTTATTTTAAATGCCTGTACTAGCAAAGGTAATGTAATTTCATTTAATTATTTAATTTTTTTTAATTTATCCGAGAATTTGTGAAAATTTATAACTAGGACAAAACTCAGTATTGATCTTTTCAAAAAGTACTTCTCTTCCTTGTTGAGCTGAGTAATACAAAAAAGTTTTAAATATATTGACAGCTGCTTTGAACAGCTGTCTCTTGTAATACACTGACGGGAAAAAAACACCAAGAAGGGGTTGTGTTAGATAAAGGACAGTTGGTAGGCGGTGAGAGTACATCTATAAGATGACGTCTATGAAAATTTCGCGCTCGGCGCATACGTGAGGCGCTAGTAGCGCCCTTCGGAACATGCAAAGCAGGTTTGCTGTAAATACGCGCTGTAACGTTCGTGAGCGTTAGTTATCTTTGCGATTTGACGTAGTGTGTGTTGATGTTAGTCAAGAATGCCTTTAAGAAGACGAAGAAGCCATTATCAACAGCTCACGGAGTTTGAACGAGGTCGTGTAATAGGGCTACGAGAAGGTGGATTTTCTTTCCGCAATATTGCAGAACGACTTGGCAGGAATGTAGCCACTGTGCATGATTGTTGGCAGCGGTGGTCAAGGGAAGGTACTGCCTCAAGAAAACCGGGTTCCGGCCGGCGACGTGGCACTACTAAGAGGGAAGACCGCCGTGTACGCCGTATGGCCGTGGCGCATCGTACTGGGTCTGCGGCAGCAATTCGAGCTGCAGTTGCCACCACAGTAACACAACAAACTGTTACAAATCTGTTACTTGAAGGACAGCTCCGAGCCAGACTCCTTGTAGCATGCATTCCACTTACTCCAAACCACTGCCGTTTGCGACGTCAGAGGTGTCAAGCTAAAGCTCATTGGAGGACGGAGTGGAGATCTGTTGTGTTTTCTGATGAAAGCCGGTTCTGCCTGGGTGCCAGTGGTGGACGTGTGGTGGTTAGAAGGAAGCCAGGTGAGCGCCTGCAACCAACCTGTCTGCAGCCAGGACACACTGGACCTACACCTGGAGTTATGGTCTAGGGAGCAATTTCCTATAACAGCAGGAGAACTCTAGTGGTTATCCCACGCACCCTGACGGCACAGTTGTACGTCGGTCTGGTGATTCAACCTGTTGTTCTGCCATTCATGAACAGCATTCCAGGTGGTGTTTTTCAACAGGATAACGCTCACCCGCATACCGCTGTTGTAACCCAACATGCTCTACAGAGTGTCGACATGTTGCCGTGGCCTGCTAGATCACCAGATCTTTCACCAACGAGCACGTATAGGACATCGTTGGACGACAACTCTAGCGCCACTCTCAACCAGCATTAACCGTCCCTGTATTGACCAACCAAGTGCAACAGGCATGGAACTCCATTCCACAAACTGACATCCAGCACCTGTACGACACAATGCACGAACGTTTGCATGCTTGCATTCAACATTCTGGCGGTTACACCGGTTATTTATGTACCAGCATTTCACATTTAAAATGGCTCTTCTCGCGCTTACATTAAGCTGTGATCTTGAAACCTTAATCGATTAAATATGTTACCTATACAAATGTATTGCCGCCATTTCATTCCTCTACAACTAGTTTTTCGTGGTGTCGGGATTTTTTTCCTTCAGTTTATGTCGGCCGGACGCCATACTTAGAGACACTACTTATTGGCGTGTAGCTCAATAAATATTTCCCATATCAACCTAAATGTTTAGTCATTTATTGTTCCTGGTAAACTTTACCTTCCTCCAGAATAGCCCTGAAATCCGACACGTCCTTCTGGGTAGAACTATCTTTTTGACGATGAGTGTAATATTTTCTACTGGGTAATTCCTACAGGTACAAAACGCATTCCTGTTTCAATATTTTTCTGTCCCTCAGGGTATTCACCAGCATTATCAAATGCCCGTTCCTTGCGATGAGGAAATCGTACAATGTAGGTGGAAGTGCCTGTTCCATTGATCATTTGTTTAGGGAGGTCTACTGCGTGAAGAATATATCGGATATTTCTGAATCGAATGCCACGTAGTGTGTCCCTCATTTTAGGGATCAAGTCGAAGTCACAGGGGCAGTCATAAGAGTACGGCGATTGGTAAAGTACTTTCAAAGCCCATCTTGTGAACAACTGATCCACAGCATATGGAACATGCGCTCGAACATTGTCATGCAACGCGATAGGTGGATTCTGCATAAAGTTCATTTGCTACTTCTTCAAAACTGGTCACGTATTTTGATCAAAATAATGTAAAATAATACTGCGCAGTGACGGTATGGCGTTGGGGAATGTCTTTCCTTAGGATAACACCATCGTAGTCGTACACGAGAATAACTATAGTTTTCATATTGCTGGAGTTCCGACGAAAGTTCGATTTGCTAAGTGGCCCGTGATAGCTACACTCGTTAGATTGGCGTTTCATTTCTGGCTCCTGTGATGTAGCCCATGTCTCATCCAGCATGATGATACTGCGATGGAAAGCTTTTACTTCGCATTCGTAGCGTTCCAAGTGGTTACGAACTGCCTCGTATAGTTGCCATGTCTGGATCTCAGTCAGAGCGTGCGGAAGCCCTTTTGATGTATTTATGGAACTTTTTCGCAGGAATTTTTTTATAAGCCCACTAATACCCCAAATTTAATTTTACCCTCATCTTTTGGGCCGGCTACCCACAAATTAGCATTTTTCAGACATCGTGCTAAGCGAGCGTTTTCCCACTCTTCAAATGACGCGTCCAGGATTGCGGAGATCAACAATATTAAATCATTGGCCTCAGCTGCAGGCTATAAAGAGTATGTAATTGATGACGTCTTTAAGAGCGCCGAACTTCAGTTTGGCAATCAACGTCGTCGTATCAAGGAACCCAGTCAGAAGTTCAATGGCTCCTTTTCGCACGTACCGGGACTTTCCTATTTCATCCGGAATGCATTCAAGAAGTTAGGGCTTGGAGTTAGAATTCGCCACTCTAAGTCAATATCACAATTCCTTTTTTCATCCGGAAGCCTAAGCACTTTACTTGCTAACGCAGGGGTTTATTCCATACCCCTTCGATACCAGGATAGAAATACCAAGTTTTATTTTGGCATGACAAAGAGGTCCTTTGCGACTCGTTTATCTGAACACAAAAGTGACGTATTGAAGAATAAATCGTCCGCTGCCTAATCTAGGGAGGTAATGACAACTTCTGCCATTCCACAATATTCCGATTTGTGTCAGGTTGCAACGTACACTACCGCCAGAGGTACAGCCATCAGCGAGTATCTGGAGATCTTGTTTAGCAATGATGTCTGCAACGATGACGTGTCAATGGGGCTGCCTTTGATATGGCGCATGTTTCTGCGTGCCTGTCATGAAAGGACCTGATTCTTCTCGTTTTCAACTGCTTCCGCAGGTGCCATGCTTTCACGTTTTTATACATTTTTATATCTTCACATGCATATTTAAATTTTCTGTACATTCATTTAGATTACTAACGTTGTTCCAAAACAACGTCTAAACCTGAAGAAGGCACCCGTAGGTGCTGAAAGCTTACAATCAGTTGTTGGCTATCTTATGCCAATAAACGGATATTAACGTTCTTTACTTAGTTATTTGGCGTATTACTACCCGTTTTTATCTAGTTTATGACACAAGGAAAAATTTTGTTAATTTATAAAATATATCTCTTAAGAAACTGTATAATAATTTGTTCAGCAAAATAATGTTGGTAATGTCGTAAAACATAGTTTGCTTTATCTTCTGTTTGCATTAAGATATAAAAAATTATTTTGGGTATGCTCATTTACGTTTTCCTTCTTCACAACAACTGTCCTTTGGTTTTTATTGATGCCTAATTCAAGGCGTAAGGAAACTTCCAAATAGAGATTAATGCCATAACCAGCATGATTTATGGATATATACGTAATGTAGTTTACATATTAAAAACTAGAAACTATTTATTCTTAAAATAACATTCTTTTAACACGAAAGTAACACACTCGTTAGATCTGCAAGTTGCTATTTGCCTAAGTTTTAATTCTTCATTGCAAAATACGTGTTTTGTTTTGGAGTAAAGAAGGTAGCAATAATTAAAACAATTCTTGTTTTTACTTCGAATAGTATCAGGATTTTGCAGGGAAACAAAGTAAAATATATGCAGCAGGGCATGAGCAGAAAAGCTGATAACTTTTGCAGATTACATGTTCTTCTTTCAGCATTGGACTTTGAGAATGGAGAACACCCCTGATATACTTTGGGGACATAGTTTCCTTAGCATGGCTGCACACTTAGAATTTGCAACCATATTCTACAAGGTCTTAGTCCTGAGGAGAGATTCGAGCTGTTGATAAGCTTCCTGGCGAAATGAGGAAATTACATCATCCCTAGCTTTTGAGACAAAAGCTCTTGCTTGAGATACTCAAGAATATCATAAGACAGCAAATAGCTACCTAGATTGTAGGTCAGCAGTTAATTTCTCCTGATCAGCCAGCACTACTTGCGTAGCAAGAACGAGAGTTCAAATGAGTCCTTTTTGTGCAAGAACTTGTTCGCACAACACCTCTGTCTTCACATCCCGACACATGGCTGCGTCTGTAGGAATTTCCAAGGAAGCCATTGACTAACCCGAGGATTTAAGATAGGTAGATAGCTGACTAGAAATAAAGGCCATAGAAACAGTTCATTCTTGGTCCGAAGACGTGTATACTCCCTTAGAAGGGAAGCGAAAAATTCATCCTCATTTGCTGCATCCATTTCAATTTCCGTACTCACAGCTGCTGCAATGACCTCATCTTTATCCAGAAGCTTGACAGCAGAACTCTCCACGTCCTGTTTATCTCTTTCTTTTCTGCAGTTAATACTCACTATTATCACCTACACACGTTCATTCATATAGTTTCACCACAGCGTGATGCCTTTCTTACATAACACAGAGGCTGATCTCACGAATATCGTATTGCCGAAGACTGGTTGGAATAGCATTCCACTTTCCACACCTTCAAACGACCATCTTTATGTCCGAATTTTAGTCAGTCGCTCATCTGCTGGTAAAGAGAAGCGATGCGCTTGTGCTACCGAACACCATTAGTTGTCAACGCTTTCCAAACGGGTGGATGTTCATGATTGCCTTAGGCAATCTCACATAGAGGTTGGGAACCCGGGCTTTACCGCTGCTATGAAATTTCATCATAAACTTTATTACGAATGCACTTCCGCTTGGATCAGTGCGTTGTATTTCAAACGACTTTACTTCAAATTACCTGAATCCACTTATTGAGATTTATATTTACAATATTTTAATAACAGTAAACTGTGAAATCTGAATAGCATATTCGGTTGTCAGAAGCTTTATTATCCAAAGCATGTTTCCTTATTAGTGAGCCAGAAACGCAATGAGGTTTTCAAAAGTTTGTTTAAAATTAAACTACGTACACTGCTTTCTAAAATTTCTGGAACATTAAAGCTTACACGAAGAAAAATGTTAATATCAGAAGTGTAGCAGAAATTTGGATACATTTATTCCAGATATCTAGCTACCATTATTAACGTCAGATTCAAATATTCAAAATAGAAAAATATAGAATACTAAAAAGTTCCAAAATGTTCCAAAATTAAAATAAATGTTTCCATTCAAAGACAGAAGAATTCACCCGTCTAATGACACACAATCAACCTTTATTACGAAAGAAATTTTGCAATATATAATACGATGCAAATATATTACAATTAGGTCACAGTTTTTCTTTCAACCACGTAGGGTGTTGTTGTTTCAAAGGAATTCGCTGTTAACTTATGTATACGTTTATTTAGGAGAAGGTTTTAACACATTTGGTAGCCTTTAACCCCATCGTTTTTCTCAATTCCAAGAAGAATCAATTTCATCAAAATACACTTCTAATGGACTTTTACAGACTTTATTATCCCTGGTCTAAGGGTTGGATAATTGCTGTGCAGTTTGTTGGAAAGTACTCCAGACGAATGTTTTCAAGCTGAGGAGGTTCTCCATGAGCCGTACAATTATCAACCAGAAGAAGCTTTTGTTCTTTTTTTTCCTCTTCACCTCACAGTTGAACTTCAATAGCCATTCATTGAAGATAGTTTGCGTCATCCACACCTTTCTGTTGGCTTTTGTAGTCACATAGCAGCGATTGCACACTTTCCAAACACCGAGGATTTTGAATCGTCCAATCACTAGCACTTTCCTTTTCTCTATTTCTGATTGATTACAGCAGAAGAGAGCGGTCAGTTGCTGTTTCGATCTTTTACCGAAAATACACTTGTCATCCTTCATTGTCAAAGTTTTGTCGGGCTCTAACTAGAAGAAAATTTCGGACTCGTCTGCATTGAAGACAGAGAGGAGCGGTGACTCATCAGTGAGATGCGGACGACACACGGCTGTACAACGGTACTTTTGATATGTACAAACTACAGCGGCACGTGTACATACCACAACCTGCGACGTTTCGGAAATGGTAGTTCCGAGGCTCTGTGCCATTACAATTTGTCCTCCAATAAGTCTGCAGCTTTTCCCATTCTGACTGCGAGCACTCTACTAACCGAAAGTCGGCCCTCGGGTTGTATATATATACTGCTCTGTAAACTTTGCCTGCCAACCGTTCCTAGGCGCGCTCATATCTCTAGGCTGGGTTTGGTCCTAATATAATAGCTCATCAGTTAAGTAACAGAAAAATGTTCTCATATTTTTTCCGTCTAAAAAGATAAGACACTGGTGCAAAAAATTTATGAAATGTATTCAATAAGATCTCAAACGAGTAAAATGAGAAATTGTGAGTTATAAGACATATTTTGTGAGGAAAATATATCTTACAAATAATGCAGAACTAATTAATTTTATCTTTATAGTAACAGATACTCAGAAGAACGCACTGACGTACAGGAACTAAGAAATACAGAAAGTAGTGATTTGAAGAAAGCAGTTCAACTGCACGTGCTTTTGTCGCTTCTGGGTGATATCTCGCACGCTGTTTAGCAACAATATAACACATAGTCACACATCAAATAATTTCTCCCGAGCGTGCTTACAAGGTACGTATATGAGTCCATGGTGAGAGAGATATCCACATTCATTACATTTTTAGAACAAAAATGGACCTCATTTCATTACCCTTGCCACATTCCCTACGGCCGCCCCGTAATCCTTCATAATTACGGGGCCATGTAAAATTTCGGCGGTCCCAGATCCCAAAGGACGAAATAAGAAAGCTTCATTACTCCACGCCATCACCGGTGTCTGATTCCATTGCACAGCATTGTGGTCTCACAAGGTGCAGGTTGCCGTCACGTGATTTTGTGTTGCTGCAACTGAAACTGATGTACTGCCTGGAAAATTTAATCTATAATTTCATCTCACATACTATGCCCCTTCTTATTTTTCGGATAATTTGACTCAGTTGTTCAATGCAAAGCAGTTTTAGTGATGTGTAGGGTACAGGCACATCTACCAAACTGATATTGTGATACATAGCTCGCGTGTAAGGTGAGGTATATCTTCTTTGATGAAGTAAACCAATCAACCAAAAGCGTTAAGGAGTTTTTCACTAAATGCTAATGTTTTAATTATACCGTTTGTTCAAGTTCGATACAAGTCAGGACGCTTGCTCCCAATCCACATGAAGTTCAAGCTCAGCACTCGGACGTTGCATGACAAACACACGATCTTGTTGATTAGAAGATGAAAATTGAGTTTCGAAAAAGTTAACATGCTGTTAAGAAAGCAAATGAAGAAATATTAGAACGTAATCAGTTCACCTATTTATTTGGCATAAAATGTAATTTGAAAATGATATATAACACAGAGATTATCATTATTCAATCATCCATGTAAATTGCTGCTCTCATTATCTGTAAGAATCAGTACCAGAACAGTTGTGCTTCAATATTTTATTTGGAAAAGCAGGGTTACAACAAAATAGAGAGAGATGTAGTCAAATTCAAGATAACTAAATATGACGAAAACGAATTTCAAAATGCAGTTCAAAAGAAAGTCAACCCTCTTTTACGATTTGTTTACTGTACGTTTTTTTTCGAAAATTATCGCTAATAGTGTTAACGCACATTTTCAGAACTAAAACGCATGGCAAATCTGTTTACACTGTATCATGCCATGATAAAAGGTGAATGCGCTGTCTTTTAAAACGATGAGGCGCTTTCAAATGAGCTCTTGACAAACCCAAAATATAATCTTTGATAACGCGCTTTACCCAATGAGCCCTTCCAACCAAACCCAAGCTCTGTAATCTTTCACTACCGCACCAGTGGAAGGACATGAACTAAAGCGGGCAATACCGTAGCCATGACAGACGCCAACGTGAGTTTCATGTCCAAAAATTGGGACACCATTTAGGGTAAGCGATAGTTGAACCTATGTATCTTCTCCTCGGTGATTTAAACTCCTTTATTGCCAGTTTAAAAAAAATTAAATTAATCTCCTAGAAATAAACCTTGAAATTCATTTAAATTATTATAATTTTCCATTAGGGATAATAACTTTATCACTGGGATAAAAAAAAACATGCTTCCAGTAAGTTTTGGACAATTTTTACTTTCCTTGAGGTTACAAAATTATCTTTTTAATATTTAGCTAAAAACCGAGTTTTGCGGGTTTGCTAAATGTAGTAAATTTATAAAACCTGAAGTTCTAAATAAAAAAAGGAAGACATAAATTTTAATAAAGGTTAAATTTTGTTTTCAAAATTTCCTCATAATAAAATCGCTTCGAAATATCAGGGACACAATAATATTAACAATAACAAGCACTGCGCACAAATATATTGATATTTTAAACCCGTGGAGTAAAAATGAGAACGTTAAAGTACGAAACCTTTTGCAGCACCCTACTCCAAGTCAGTCGTATTATGCTGGAAAAGCAAAATTTGTAATTATTAAACATCCTTCGTCCTGTATCTGTGTACCTTGCATTAACAATGATTGTTATTGGTGTTATTATTATTTAAGTATTTTAAAAAGTGTGGCCCTTATAAGTTTCGCTTCAAGGGAACGAAAATATGTGAACCAAACAGAGATTGTTGCCACTGAGGCTTAACCCAATGTAGAAAAAGTGAGTTCTCCGTCTTTAGTATCCTTCGCGGCAGACGTTATCATTGTTACAGGCGACGAACGGAGACATTGAGCAGCCGATCTCAAAGCAATGGGCCTGTCACAGCCGGGTTTAAGTAATGTGTTCCACTAGAGGAAAGTGAATTTGGAACGGATTCATGTGATAAAAGTTCCCATCTATTTTCTAAAAATGCATTGATTTTTGCAGCAATGGCTTGAAATCTGAGGCATTTTGTATTTTTACTCCAGATTTTTTAAATGACTTAAGTTCTGTTTCTTGTTGTTTTCTTCAGCTTTCCTGAGTTCAACACAGACGAACTGTTGTAAGGACGAAACAAAAAGATATGTATCTTGAAGAGAAAACAGTAAAAGATTTGCGAAATAATTCAGCGCCGTATTTCGGGAAAATTTATGCATTTCTTTTGTGCTGTGTAATGATTTTAATCATCGTTCGTTTTCTTTTACTTTGAATCTTACAGTTGCTTGAGTAATCGGATAATTTTTATTGTGGGCAGGATTTCTTAAGTTATCTTCAAAAATGCAAAACAAAATGTGAGCTGTAATATTATCCGCTTTGGGCAGATACACAGAAAACACTTACTGGAGTTTCTTGTACAACTGTTCAAAAATTTGCTGTTTAGTGCTAAGAAAAATGTATCAGCGTCCAGTCTGAAAGGAATGCTCTACCTTACGCAAATAATTGACGATTTGATTCAGTAAATTGCGTTTGACACCCCATACACGTAACTGATAAATTCTCATTAATAAATTCGTTATTCCAAAACTTTACGTTAACACATTAAAATTGATGTGTGGGAAGTAAGTCTGAATGCTGTTAAACTTTGTAAATCAATCATTCTACAGAAGAAGTTAGGCTCAGTAAGTTGTCCAATAAGGTAATTTTTGTGTGTGTGCAGCTTTAACTCCTCAGTATTATGTGTATACTACAGGAACCACTAACTGCCGCCAAGGTGTGGGTTTAGAAATGCTAATCTGGGCTTCTAGTCTCCGTTATAACCTAGTCGTCTGGCAATTACAATTAGGTCTTCGTCAAACTCGTTTAGTTGTTCCGGCTGCGCTGTGTTCTAAGCCATGGCTTCTGAGCATTTGTCCTAGATGGGTCAGGGTTCCTGGAATTCCAGAGGCATGGATATTTTGTTTTTCTTATGGAACTGATTTTCTCCTCTTCTTATAAATGGGTTCATTGCTAGTTACGGCCGAACTGCTTAAAGACCATGGAGTTGCTCGGACGGCTGCCAAGCTAACTCCCCAATGACGAAAAACTCGCTTAAGTCAACTACCTTTCCTATCTGAAGAACAAAAATAATGCTGATTAAAAGAGGTCGGAATCACGCCCGGTTTATACCGTATCATTACCTCTACATGACTCATCGTTACCTGCACTTCTTTCATAAATA